>JAOVVB010144775.1:0-11964 GCA_028570985.1 Heterobranchus longifilis
GATTCAGTGGCTTTCACTCCGGTATAGGGGGAAAAAACTCCCTGGCCTGTTTGTATTTCTTTAAACCAATCACAATCGTCTTGGGCGGCGCTAAGCCCCGGCTGCAGTGAAGGGACTTTGAGAACCACACAAAGGGGAGGAGCGACTCCTCCCGGCGGAAGGAAGGCTTGATACCAGCACAGTTTACATCGCAAGCCAGACTAAATCAGCTGAATAACTGAAAACACCCATTTGAGTGTGCAGGGCCTTTAAAATAATACTCCCACATCCACATAATTAGCACAACATCTGCATTGTTCTTCAAGTACTTGCTCACTCTTCCTCTATCCTCACAAATGCAAACCAGACAAACCGTGTTGACGGGCTCTGTCTGCAGCATGAAAACTCATTAAAAGAACTGACCTCAGACTAACTTCACTACGGCCTCATCATAACCCTAAAATAAATCTAAGTAATGCAGCTCACAAACTCATATCGCTTTTTAACAGATCAGCTGATGTTGAAACAGGTGGTAGAAGGTGTGAAGGGGTGTGTGCCTGTGTGTCAGGCTTCAGTGGTGGTGGTGGTGACATCACAACAAGCACTCATGATAAAACAGGCCCATACCGACTGACAGCAGGTAAATTAGATGTCAGCAAGGTCTGCATTTCAATCCTTGCATATTTTCAATAGCAATACCGAAAAGCCTCCCTGCATCTCTGCCTGCAAACAGACCGATTCAGTGCTAACTGTTTTTGATTAAAACGTCAGTAAGGCTATGGGCTCCTTTCATCTCTTGGGCCCCAAGCTGTCCGTCTCCTCACCCCCCACCTACCCCCCCACGAGTGGGGTCCGGCTTGTGACACGGAGGACCATTTATCTACTCTGAGGATCGTGTCATGTAATAAGCCACGTCTCCAGAGAGCATTTAGCCTGATAGGAAAAGCTGATTGGGACAAAAGGCTACTGAATCTCATTCTCGCTCCCGCAGCGGCAGGTGACTGCCGAGGTAAACACATTTCTCCGGGGACGAAGAGGAGAGACGGAGTAAAAGATAGACCATGGAAGCAAGTGTGTGTTTCATCATCGGCATGACAGCTTCTGCTAAAGTTGTGCTTCACTGTAGAAGAAATAAATGCCCAGGAGTCCCATTTGTTTCCATCATTACCAGAGGACATGCTGGTGGTAACTTCAATCTGCCACGCTATTGTTCCTGTATAGTAGTGCTGGTTCATTGTTTCAGTGTTCCACGAATAAAAGCAAACTCATAAAAAAGGAGAGACTTTCCACAGGGGAAGCATCATAAGAGGTAGATGGATGTGGCTCTCTATGCTTGTAAAAACAAAAGACATGAACTTGTGTCATAAACAACTGATTATAACACTTACCCAAAACGGGCACATGAGGCTGCTGTCTTGTTTGGTTTTGTTTGTTTGAGCCTGAGAAAAAGAGAGAGGAGAAGGCAGGATGGTCAGAGCGAGCGGCAGCTGTATCCACAGATGCTCATGTAAAAACATCCTTATTCACATGTTCCCCTCCACTTGTTTGTTTCCTGGTAATTTAGCCCTTCAGCACAAGAAAAAAAAGCTTTGTTTTCATACTAACAAGGCAATTAGCAATCATTACACATTTCTACTCTGGGTTGCCTACAGGTGGATATTGGTAATAATTAGTTAACCAACTGATCTAATCTCCAATTCATGCATGTGCGTTTGTCTGTGATAGTGCGTGTGCATCTGTATGTTTGTTTAAAAGAGAGAAACTCACATAAAGGGTTACAAGTGTATTTTTCTGCCAACATTCATTCGGCCCCATCTTCCCCTCTGTATAATAGATGTGCACGTCCTGAGTAGGGACAAGAGCGGGGGGTATAGTAGTGAGGTGGAAATTGGAGCAGACAGGAGGCATTGACACCAAAAGAGTTGTAAACGGTGCTCCTGGCTCCCCAAGGACGGTCTGTCACGCTGTGATCACCAGTAATGCCGCCAAGAGAGCGAGACCAGAGGCGGGGGAGAGGAGGGGAGAGGGGGGAAAAAAAGGAAGATAACATGACTACACCTAAAACACCTCAGGGAGTAAAATCCAAGGTGTGGGCATGGTGTGGACACAGCATTAAGTTGCAGTCAGACCAAAATAGCAGGAGGGGATAACTTAACTGGAACCAGGAGGTACAATCACATCACACCTGTTTTAGCATCCCGACACTGGCTCCCTGTTTTTTTGTAGGACTGATTTTAAGATATTGTTGATTACTTTTAAGGCTCTTAACGACCTGTCTCCAGAGACTACATTTTAGACCTTTTCAGTCCCTATGAACCTGTGCGTAGTTTGAGATCCTCGGGCAGAGGTCTTTTGTCTGTTCCTGGGGCCCGGCTAAAAACTATAAGGGGACAGAGCTTTTGCCATCAGGGCCTCAAGGGTCTGGAACGACCTGCTCAAGGAAATAAGGCTGTCTGAGTCAATGTCGTCTTTTAAGTCTCTTCTAAAAACATATTTTTATCTGAAATAATTTCCTGATTTTATCTGAGCTGCCTGTTTGTTTTATTGTTTTTATTTTATTTATTTTTAATCTTATTCTATACATTTTTACATATGTATTTTATGCTTTTATTTTAACAACATTCAGCAACATAAGATTGTGATCTATGCAAACAGGAGCAAAACATGACAAAAACTATGATCTCTCCCCTCCTATCTCAGTGCATCACCCAATTGCTGACTTTTAGAAATTCAAACAACAAAATCTTTTATATACAAGAATAATAATACTTTTTAACCATGCACATCTGTCTTCTGTATTATTGGCACAATTATAATGTGAAAAAGATAGGTCTGGCAATGTTAACGAATATGCTTTGCTTTTTATCATTGATCTTAAACACATCATCTTGAGTATACTCATATGCTGCAAACAATTAGGCTAACTAAAATCACCCAGTTCCATTAAGCCTTTTCTAACTAGCACACATCTGATGTGCATCCTCTGCTGTCCTCCATGTCCATGGTCCCCAGCTCTCTGTGGCCTCATTTCATATGCAGGTTCATCTGGCTCGGTACAGCGTTGCCCTCACTGCAGAGTGGCCCAACAGAGTCCCCAGGGCCAGGCCCTCTGTTCAAGGTCCCCAGGGGCCAACCCCCTACCCTGCTTACCTGCTTCAGTTCATATGGGGCAGCTATGGCCGCCATATGTGAAGCTGTAGGAAAGCAGATGCTGTTTTTCCATTTGTGAAATCAAGTTTTTGGAAAGCAGTCAGCATTTTGATGGCCAGAGTCAAGTCAGTCAGTGAGTGTGTAAAAGGGCAGAGGGCAGTGAGGAGGCAGCAGGCTCAGTTGTATGCTAACACTGCAACATCTGATCATCACTGTGAGGATATGCTGATCTCGCAAAGCGGTGGCATGGCACTCTGTGTTAACAGTTGCGTAAGCCATTCAAGTACACACAGTGCAAAGACACACGCGCAGTCCTGATGTGGACCCGTCTGTAGCTGAGCAGTTCCTTTGTCAGTCATCTGCTGATGCTGATAGACAATACGGGGGTGAGGATGCGTGTCAGAAAGAGAAAAGCCTGAATGAAATGACAGACTCTCTCGCCGTCCCTCTCATCCACCGCCTCCCATCTCTCCCTGTCCCCGCACATCTCACCCACAGCAGCCTGGGAAGCCATGACAAGCCTGACACCTGTCAGTCATACACTCACGGACCGGACGGAGAGGACAGCAGCATACACAGCTCCACATGCTCCTGCAGCACAGCTCTGAACTCACTTCACCACTCATACAGCAGGTATAGTATGTTGCTGCATGCTAGGGTTGAATTTGAATATGTATTTTAATTGTAAAAAAACACAGACATTTGAATATCAAAAAATATTCAATTGTGTGTGTGTGTGTGTCTGCCTCATATGTTCTCATAGGCCTGGGCCGTTGCTCCATAAACGACTAGGCTGTGTGTCCACCAAAGCTTTTTTTTTCCTGAGGCCTTCTTTTAATGCTTTTTAATAAAAGCGCCACGTATTAATGCTCTGCTCCAAATGACAGCAGCATGACGAGGTGCTGAGTGTCTATTTTGCGCTGAGCGCCGAGAGTTTGTCGTTTTTTCTGGTCGCCGAGAGTTGAAAATTGTTCAACTTGAGGTAAAACCGCTGCGCATCACTGGTGCTTTTCACCCAGCTGTCCAATCACAGTGGAGGAGGGGCGGGACAAATACTACAAAGATCAACCATCACATTGTACAAGTGCTGAACAACAATAAACATGGAGGAGAAATGAATACTGCTCATCTCTGAGTATCCATTTATGAACCTACATAGACCGGCGGGATGATCCTCTCTCCCTACGTGCTTCACCCTTCCCTTCAGCAAGGGCACACATGTTTACTTCCGCGGATATTCCGTATCATAGCAACCAAACAAAACCAACATGTCTCAGCTGAAAAGACAGAGGAGCGCCTGCCGTTTTCAGCTGAGAAAAAAAGCCTTGGTGGACACACGGCCTAAACTTTCAGCTCCCGAGTACAAAGTCTGTGTAATGTCCGACTGAGCCCAGCCGGTCGGTCAGCGAGCGAGTGGGCGCGTTGATGACGTTTCTATCATGCGGCTGCTGCAAAACAAACAACCAAGGGTGAAGAAGAAGGGTCATTTACACGAAGACGCCAACAGAAATATTTACTGGATAGACAACGAGATTCAGGAACTTCTCTCTGTAAGGGCCGACGCTGAAATTCAAGGAATGACAAGAGACTTTATATGATCAAATTACGAACCAGCTAAGTTTTACAGTAGAACATTATTTTACTTGTTTATTTTGTAATGTGCAGGTATGCAGGTCTTTTAAAATACATGTTTATGTTCAAATAAATATACCTATACAAGTAGTTATGTCTCCCGTTGTATTGGTTTGCCTTCTTATGGACATAATGCGCAAAAATAGATATTCTGCTGTTTTTAGAAGGAATATTCAAACGTCATTTTTTGCCCTCCTGCATGATGACACTGCTGATGTGACCCACGTGAAACAAATTGTTTTTCATCCATACTTGTGTAACATTTACAGCAACAGAGGAGACAATATTAACGATAATGAAATCAAACTCTAACACAATTTCATTATTTCTAATAGTTTATCAACAGTCTGAAAGCAATAATCCATAAAGACACCCAATGTATTATGTTTTGATGGGGGGAATAATAATATTACAATTAAAGTAGTGCTGACTTGAAGTTTGAAAGGTTAGATTTCACACAATTATGTGTCAAGGTGCTGAACGACCGCAGCCACCGACTCCCTCCTGGCGACAAATTTCATTAACAAACCTGATGTATACAGCACACGCAGACACAGTTCAAATGGAGGACATAAATTTCAGCCTGTGGGGTACTGCGGTCACATTACAACTAATCAACCGCTCTCCTTATACCCTTCTGGAAAAGTCTTCTTCTGTTCAGATGGGTGGGGGGAGATAAAGGAAAATATGATGCTTTATTTCTAATCAGCATAAATTACCAGCATCCATCAGGTGTGGTCCGATTAAAATCCTCATCTGACAAAGCAATGGGAACTGTGTGAGCTCATGAATCTGTGTGATTTAATCCAATCATAGAAGACCCCAAAGCCAACATTTCCACTCAGGATCAACCCAATTGCCCTTCTTCACATTTTCTTCATTAAGTCTTTAAGGGAAAATTCAGTTCTGAGGGTCAACTGGGTTCAAACTTGCCATCATGTTTTTTCTTCTCAGAACAATGTGACCAACCAAAGCATAACAAGCCCAGAGAAACCAAACCAAAGTACCAATCTTATCTGCAATATAAAAGAAGATTCCTATGCTATGTCTTTAAGTAAATGTATTAGTTACTGCATACACTAGCTGCATTGTAGCCTACTGCAAAATTCTGCACACAGGAGTGACAAGAAACTTGTTCTTAGTGCAATGTTTCAACTACTTGAAAAGTGGTATTGCCCAGAACATACCCATGAGGTTATTATTTTATTCTCTAAAGTGTGGTTGCAAATGCCATTTTGCCAGCTTTTAAGACACAATTAAGGAAATTTCTCATTTCATCTTGAACCTCATGACAAGATGCTTCTGTTACTGGTAGTAGCCTGCAGAGGCCTACTTATTCTAGGCATATTTTTCCCTTCTTTCTTTCTTTCTTTCTCTTTTTTGTTGTTTTGTTTTTTGTTTTCTCTTATAATAGCCTACTGCTTATGCTTGATTGTGTGTTTTGTTTATATCAATAGTGTTTACGCTATGTGTTTTGTTTGTTTGTTTGTTTAAGTGTCTGACTGTTTTGTTTTCGTCTCTACAGCACTTTTGCTAACTGCTAAGTGCACACTTTATCGTTACAAAATTCTTCATGGCTACAGTAACATGTCAGGTAACCTGCTTTTATCCGTTTTTAGTATTGTGAAACAGAGAGGGTGTGTGTTTTTAATGAAATTAGTTACAACGGAGGTTATTAAGAAAGACGGGACAATTGGTTGTTGGAAGCTTACCTTAAGTTGGAGTTTGTTGCGCCTCAGTCGGTTTTTGCGGTCTGACACGCGCTCCTTCATGCTGAAACAGGTCGGTATAAATCAAACTGAACCGTTTTTAACCAAGGACATGCAGACAATCAGGGTAGTGGCTCCAAAATTCAGTCCAAACTGCAGTTCAACACGACGTCCAAACATTTCGACGCAATAGCAGCACACCTGCGAGTTAATTGTCAAGCCCCGCCCACTACCAGCAACTCATACCGGAAGTTTTTCTTCTTCTTTGGTTTTATGGCGTGTGGCAAGGTGTATTACCGCCACCCTCTATGTTGGAGTGCGGACAAGTTATCCAAATAAACAAAAAGAAAAAGAAAACTGTATTTGCAGTGGACACTACTCAAAATGACACTGGAAAATCCTGCAAAATGTCATTTAATTAAACACATTCATTTAAGAACATTATGCACCATAAAAGCACAATGTTAGCTGAAATGCAGGAAAGAAAACTACATTTTAACACAATGGTCTTCAGGACAGGGTTTCATGATCAGGTGATAAAGTATGACCCACCAGAGTTTATATTTTGCTTTATTAATGCATATTCCCAAACAAAGCAAACAAATGTATCAAATTAACACAAACCTGCAACACAATAAACCCGATGCAATGCTTTGCATTAATGACTAGGATATATATATTTTTTATTTTATTTTATTTTATTTTATTTTTTATTTTTTTCCTGAGATATGACAGCTACAGTATGTAAGAGCGACATCAGAGACACAATGCTTTCTTTTTAGTAGGCTATTATTTGCACTTAAAAGATAGAGATCAAAGGAAGCAGATTAATTTGTGTTTCATAATTGATCACAAATATTAGACACTTGCTTTAAACACTTAAAGGCAACTGTAATGTAAGTGTTGAGTTGGGGTGTTTTTTAGGCACATTTATTTGGACAATAACGGCCCAACCACAACAACTATGATTCAATTTGTATATTGCACGAGACAAATACACACTAACAATAACATTACATTGAGAACAAATAACAATAATGACATCATTTATTTGCTGTATTTAGTTTCTGAACTGGCTGTCCCAAGACCCAACATAACAACGGTTGAACTCAGCAGCTCTAATATATAGTGTATGAATTTGAAGTAGTATATTAAAAGCCTAATGGTTTAAATAAGCCCTCATAACATTCAGTTCAGCAGTCATCTTACAGCTCATATATTTCTTGGCAAAAATAAAACCAATTCAATTTAGGTGAATTTTTTAAGTACTATTATTTTAACCTTAATTGGTATGACCAGAGCCCTGATGTCCTTGCAGAACATTTCGGCAGCGGGTGGTCACAGATTTAAGACTGGAGTCAAAAAGACAGCATGGATATGAAACCTAAAAGCCACTTTACTGTTTTCAATTCAACTTATGATACTAATTAGTGTAATTGATCTAATTATTAGTTAAAGTGCACATATTTAACATTTGTAAAAATGTTTAAAAGTGGATGATTAAGCATACTCCAGGACACCTCTATAAAACATGGGAGGTAAAGAGAGAGTACAATGGAACTTGTCCAATTAATCAAATAAGTGTGGCAATTAACTAAGTGAGTGTTTAAGGGCTGCAGCGGAAGAGAGGACAATTGATTTTCTCTGAAAGTACTTACGCCTCTAATTTCATTAGAACTAAAGAGTGAAGATGGTCGAGAGTCTGAATCCAGATATACAGTGCACAATAAAAGTGCCTGCAGCTGAATTAATAACATAGAAACTGTGGACATTGAAGAATGTTAAATATGATCAAAAGCATAGGAAATATACAGAACTAATTATTTACAACTTGTGGACAGACTTTGATCAGGCTAGTTTTTTTTGCCTAACATCATTTTCTTTTGCAAATGACAATATCCTGGGTTGATTCTGAACCTTGCGGCAGGGAGTTCAAAGACAAGAAACACATCCAATCAGGACAGCCTTGGAAGCGGCTCTCCCTGCCTAGATTAGTTTTATTGAACAGATGGCGTTTCAATTTTGAACTTTTGCACTGGTGCAAAAAAAAGCTTGGAGAGTCAGGCTGTTTTTCTCACATCACTGACAGAAGCTGCGCATCAGATGAAGGGGATGTGTGAAATAGCATTCCCAAGCATTTCTATCTCCATGCTCAGGACACAAACACTCAGATACAGACACGGTGCGGAGGCTGGACCATGCTGCTCCATCAGATGTTAAAACAAAAAAATATTAAAGGATAGGAAATCAGTATGAGCTCTCCACTGAATGTACAGCTATGTTATGGTGAATGAGTTATATATACAGTGCTATATAAATAAACTGACTATACATAATGGGGCTGAGCAATATGGCCAACATCTTCTATCCCGATATAGGTTATTTAATATCTCAGTAATGATCTATATCATATAGCATGTTTCCTGGTGATTCAATAAATGAATAGTCTATATGAAATAACCATATGGTAAAGCCTATTTTGTATACTCCATTCTCCATGTTAGCATAACAGTGCCTCTATCATGGTTAGATTATAAGACCTGGATACCGGATCCCAAAATGGTGCCTATTCAATGAGAATTGCTCACCCGGCACATACGCCTAAAAAGTTTCCAGGCTTCAGGGTTTACTTCTGCGTTATGCGGCCCACTGAATATGAGCAGTAGCATTTGTCCCGTTGCTTTTCTCGGCTCAGGGAAGGTTTTACAAACATAAAACGTCCATAGATTAAAAATTCATAATAGAAAGATGGAGGTGTCTTGTCAACAGTTTTACAGACGTTTCATTTATAATGGTGGCCTATGGAGAAAATCCTTTCTGGGCCACAGGGGTATTTTTTGTTGCAGTACCGTGAGTGGCCACTGGGAAATATTTGCTGCAAGGTTGAGCGTTGTCACCATATCCAGGTTTTATTATACATCCATGGCTTCTATGCTTAGCTCCAGCTTCGCTCCCATGTGCAAGGATCAGAACATAATGCATCATCCAAATGACGTAATTATTTCCATAATGCAGCTCGGCCGCTGGTTTTTCAACATTGCGATAGAAACGGTATAGAAAAATATATCTGATAAACATTTTAATATTGTTTTGAGGAAATATATCATCATATCGCCCAGCCCTAATACATAATATATACATTACAATATACATAATAATGACATTGGTTTTGTGTGGTTGCATGTGTGTGTGTGTAAATATGTAATTAAATAAACAAAGACAGGCAAATCATGGGGGTCCTGTCATCTCAAAAATAGTACCAGTCGGTTATTTAATGTTGCTCTGCCACCATCCGCTCCTATTGCCCCACATTAGCAGCATCATGTTCTCAATTTTCCCCCAGTAGCATTGCTAGTCCTGGCAGCCAGCTCGCCCACGCCGGCACGAGTCGAGAGGACAACTGGAGAAAGATCACAGTTCAGGCTCAGTCAGACGGAAAATATGGAAATCAGGCGGTGGACGGACGGACCGCTGTGTGTTCCCCCTGTTTCAGCAAGCTGCCACAGTTTGACTGACAAACTGACTTTTTGAGGGGCCTGTGCCCATTCCAGTCAGAGTTTATTGAAGGTGATTTTGATCTCCTCCATGAGGCCACAGCAGTGGTGCTGCCATCTGTCACCTTGATTGCATGGCGGCCTCTCTAGGGGGAGCGCCATGGCTCCTGATCGTTTACAGATTGCGCTGCTTTCGCCTCCATAAGGGCCACATGCACAGGGCCAGATGGTGAGCATACACGCTTATTATGAGTCTTTATCTCTGTGCAGGAAGGAGTGGAACCATTAGGCCTCCCTCAGGATCTCCACTCCTCTCTGCAGCCATGCTGTTCCTCCACAAATACAGTCCTCTTCTTCAGCTGTCACTGGCCTACGACAACACACACACACACACACACACACACAGCACACAGCACACAGCACACAGGACCACTTGTCAAAAAAACAAACACAGCTCTACTCATGGCATGTGATGATTGTGTTAATACATCTGCATACACACGCAGACACACACTAACACCTGTTTCTAATCCTGAATAATGGGAAAATATGGCATGTGGCAAAATGTTAGGTGGGGATGGGTGTTGGTGACATTTGTTGTCTCGGTGTCATGTACGAGACATTGTGATTTGATGTGTGACATCTAGTGACATACTCTGAATGTCCCACCTTTGTATTATACGTTGACAGTATCCTGCAGGATCATGGCAAAGGCTTGACCACAAGGGCCAATTGATCAACACTTATAAGTGTTTCTATAAAGAGGCATCAGTGTGTGTGCCTGGAAATTGTCATAATAAAATAATCAGAGCACTAAACGCTGTGCAACAGAGTCTGCGTGCACAAATGTCCATTCATGCATGAGTCTGATTCTAACAGATTCAGCCTGGTATGAGACATTGGCAGGAGGCTGTTGTCCCTATCCCTGACATATGTACTGTATGACCAGGAGGGTGAAGAGTATGCTCAGGATTAAAAACTGACATGTGTAACGTCACCACACATTTGTCATGCTCCTTTAGAATCCTAAAGTTCATTCATTTTAATGCTGCTCGCTGTTTGGTAAACTGTGTGATTTTTATAGGGAGGCGAAATGGAATTCATAATTATTCAGGCATTTACGGTGTAATGCCTTAATGAGCATTTACTAAGCTCTTCATGAGAGGTAATATCCCACTTGATCAGAGATTAACAAAGAGCATTTCAGTGCACGCTTTAATGCAAAAGGCTTAACTGCTTGAAGCATGGCTTCATTTCTCTCAATTACATCTAATCTAATGTTTGGATTCCCTCAGCAAAGATGCACTATTCAAGCGCATAGCTGACCTAATGAGTGAAGAAACATTTCCTTGCATAAATAATCTCTCAGAATCTCCACTGTAGCATATCCATTGAAAAGAAATTACCATAATTCCTTTGTGTGAGTATACTAGAAACACGCTAAATCGCTGCTTGTTTGTGGAAAGAGTGATTTGATATCAGCAGAACATACAGCATGCACTCTATTGTCCTTTGCTGTCCCTGATTTTTTGTCCTGGGGCGATACGGCAATGTGCTGCACTTTTAGGACAACAGCCGGTTATCTGCGAGGGTGAGCCCCCTCGTCAGTCTCCAGCACGGTGCACAAACTGACATACTCTACACTAGCCTGTGGTCACATTTCAGCTCAGGGCAAAGCGGAAACGCTTCGTGGCCACAGTCTGCTGCATCGCTTTTGTCAAACCAAGGCAAGGCAACCTTAAAAAAATGTTGTAAATACATCTTAATATCCATTAAAGGTAACATATCATGCTCATTTTCAGGTTCATACTTTATGAACCTCACATTTTGAGTTTCTACTTGAACACCCAATGTTTAAAAAAAAGACATTATTTTTCTCATACTGTCTATCTGAATATACCTGCATTTACCCTCTGTCTGAAACGCTTAGTTTTAGTGCCTGTCTCTTTAAGCCCCCCTCCCAAAAAAGCCCACTCTGCTCTGATTGGTCAGTGTTTCCA
>JAOVVB010144795.1:0-11964 GCA_028570985.1 Heterobranchus longifilis
GGATTTTTATCAAGGTCCCGCCCATACACCTGCCCAACTCAATCAGAGCGCGTATGTGAGCTGTCAATCATGATGTCACATCCCCTTTTATAGCATCAAATAACTAATTAAAACCAAGCTTATAAAAAAAAACACTACTTAAAATGACAGAAACCACCTTTTTTTTTTTTAAATTTCACATTTTTGTTGTATATTGTTTTGTATCCTGTGTTCTGTATGTTTTGCGGATTGTTTTTGTATGTGCATTAAAAAAAAGAAAAAGAAAAAAAGAAACCATCTTGTGATGAAATGTATTTGACCTATACTGCAGCAAGCCCCCAGGGGGGCGATTGAGATGTCTTGGCTTCACTGTTAGGGAGCGATGTAGTCCATCTTCATATACAGCCTATGGTTGTAACAGCTTTTAATCAGTCTGTGTGGTCAATGTGCTTGTAGACCTTTTTTCACAGCACACACAGGACATGTCCTAGCAGGAAAAGGTGCCCAGGTGTAATCAATGACACTGATTAGACCTGCAATCCATTTAGGTGAGCTAGATCCATTGCTTTGGTCCTTGTCCATGCTGGCTCACTGGCATGGCTTGCAGGGATACCTAAATGGAGCAGAGCCATCGTTAGCATCATGAGTTACACCTGTGCTTTTGTGTTTGCTGTGAAAAAAAGGCTCTCCTGCAATCTTACAGATGAGGCCATTGTGTCAAGAGGTGAGCAAGGTGTCGCTGTCATGCTATATTGCACAAATTTGGACTGCATTTTGAATGATGGACTCTTTAATGAAGAAAACTGTGAATGGAGGACTCTGGAAAAGAGGTGAAGGCAATAGAAAGTTAACATGGCAGAGAAAAAGCCAGGACATTTTAGCTTGTTTTCCAGTGTTGCTAATGACAGCTAGCTAGAAAAGTTAAGCTAGCAGCAACCATGAGCAGCGACGGAGAGAGGATTTCTGTCGACAAACGTGATGGCTGCCACAGTAACAATTGCAGTGGGACATTATTTGACACGGATACTTCATCTACATGAGAGTGAGGATGTCAAAAAACGTGAGTCAGATGCATGGTCTTCTGTCTGCTCGTCTCTGTCTGGTTTCCTGATGGCTCTCTGTCTCTCTGCTGCTGTCTGTGTATTTAACTGCTAGCTGTGTTGTTGTTGTTGTTGTTGTTTGTCTGGAGGTTTTATTATGCAATGTTTGCCTGCATTGAAGCTGCTTTGTTGTTGCTTCTGTCCACACACACACACACACACACACACACACCCACACACACACACACAGTTGCTGGAAGAAAGCCCACAAAGGCATTTTTTGTCATCTTTTGCATTTACTGGTTGTTGAGTCACCTGTTGACTGTGTGATTGTTTGTAGCCTGTGCACAAGCTCTGCTAGCTGTTGGTGGGAATATCTTTGTTGTTTAGTTCAGTTGCTGCTGAATCAGTCATGTGCTTTAATAACAAACTAGAATACCAAGCTGATGGAAAAGAGTGTGTAAGAAATGTATTTGATGCGTGCATTGATGGCCTACTTTGTGATACAAACATAGACTTTTGAGATTTGTGACAGTCTGGCATCACATCAATCTAGAGGGAAAACATTCACTGATTGCAGATAGGCTATAGTGATTTTTTGAGCTGGAATTAAAACAGACCTTTTGGATTGTGCGCCGATATGACAAAGGTACGCAGAACGCTGCTTTCAAATACAGTATACATTACAGCCGATGTATTGCATTGTCAACCAATTCCAGAAATGAACACTGAGAAAATTGGGAGGGTTACTTTTAAAACATATTCCACTACAGATTACTGAATACATGTCCTAAAATGTAATTTGTAATGTATTCCATTAGATTACTCAAATTAAGTAACATATTCTAAATACTTTGGATTACATTTGGAATACTGAAAATAGTCTTGCTGAGCTCATTTGTCTTGTGTTTTCGAAAAACACATTCCTGACAGTGTCTCCTCTCACATTGTTGTGTGGCAGCTGCACTGTGTGCGCACAAATTGTTGCAGTTTAAAAAATAAAAAAAATCTGTTTATGTGAAATGCCTCATATGAATTTCTGCGCAAATATAACAAAAAACAAACTAGAAGGGCACTCGACCTCGGCCATGCCCTATCTTAACAAAAGTGAAAGATAATTTGCGTATCCGCCCCGTGATTTGGATCCGCTCCAAAGTTTACTGGGTTCTTCTGTGGCCCATGCTACACCCTTCCAACAAGTTTCATGAAAATCGGGCCAGCAGTTTCTCTATAATCATGCTGACAAACAGACAAACAAAACATAACCTCCTTGGTGGAGGTAATAAAGTTATTCCTTCAAGTAATCATTTTTTACAGTATTCTGTGTATTCTGAATACAGTAATGTATTCAGAATACCACAAATTTAAACTGAAACTGTAACACAATACTGTTACCAAAACTTTGTATTTGAAATAAGTAATCTGAATACATGTATTCGGATTACTCCCCAACCCCACGGCCGCAGCAAAGTGAGAGTGCCAGTGTTTCCGCTCGTCTTTGCAACCACAGCCAAAACAAAACATCACTAAAGAAAACAAATCATTCTGCGATCAACCAACACGGACAGCCGATAAGCATGTGCATATGGGTGTGTGTGTGCATGTGTGTGCGTGCGTATTTGACTGCTGGAAAGCATAATATGATTGATTGCCTCTTTCCGACACAGGACAACAGCTGCTAAAAAATTGAATAAAACACCCAAAATTCAATGAAAGTAATGATTTTTCATTTGACTTGCAAAGACCATCGTATGGCGCAATCCCTGAAATTTTGGAGCAATTAGATGAAAGAACCCCATTTTTATGCTGTATCAAAGTTTGAAATCTGGTCAATTTGACCCAAAGACAACACGGGGCCTACACTGCAAGCTTATATTGACTTGGAGCTGCATACAGCCACACGTCCCTCTCTCTCTCTCTTTTCCTGTCTCTACCTCTCACTCGCTAATGCGATGCACAGAGTTGATCCTTAAAAGAGTTCGCTATGTATAACACATTTTAGTTTTAAAAAAACATCTATTGTACACTGCTGGGAGCCTGCTCTCTGAGCCTCTGTGAGCCTCTGTGCTGCAGCTGCCTCTCAGTGTGTGCAGACTGCGCTGCATGTTGTCTGTGTGACTGTCTGCGCGATGTAAAACCATCATGCTGCACGTGTGTTAATTAAATTTCACTGACAAGAAAATCGGTCACCGATCATGGCTGATCAGCTGAAAATCGGCCACTTTTGATCAGCGGCCGATTAATGCACTAAATGCTACTTTTGAGCTATGTGAAGTAATACAGCATTGAAAATAGTGCATACGCTTGTTGTGTCCTTTACAATGTAACTGTCCCACTAATGGCTTTTTAAACCCCAGAAACCCACACCTTTCTCTGTGTTGACATTGAGCATGACTTGCAGCACACTGTTCACCTCAAATAAACGTTGTTACTTGATGGTAGCTCATCCCCGTCGCCTTTTGACTCTTGCTGAGGGGTGTGAGCCAATAACTGGCCGACCTTGGGGGTGTCTAGTCAATTTAAGCTGTTGGGAATGTTGCATCTAGCTGTGTGAGTCATGAGCGCTTTGATAAGTCCTTGAATGACCTGTGAACACTGGCTCATTCGCTGAATAGACAGCAGTCGCCGAGGGGTGGATTTGCTATTGTGTTTCATAAACGTATTGAGTGTAACGCTCTTGACAGTCTGTTTCAAGTGCCCTCAGATGAATGCCTATATAATGTTTTATTCTAAATGTACCGTATGTCTTGATTAACATTAAACCAATTCTCTGCCAGTAAATGATTATTTACGGAATATTCAACATTTGCCTGTGTTGGTAAACATAACCTAAATGAGCAACTAAAGCTCATTGCTGTGGCGGCAAAAATAATGTCAATCTGATGAAATGGATCCGAATGAGTTAAATTTGGATCAGACAAGCTCCTTTCCATAATTAGCCAATTGTATTTGTAGAGTGAGTCATTTAAATCTGCTCACTGTTGAAATATGCATGTCTTGAGTCATTTAAAACAAGGACTTAACTCTAATACTGTATGCATGCAGGATGTGGCACCCATGGAAGTAATGAAAAGTCTCTTTTGTTGGCGAACATTCACAGCTTGTGAATTCTGCTAAAGCCTGGACTTTACCCATGATGCAGTATGTGTCATTCAGTAGATGCACCACTACACCTGTGCTGTCTCGTAATTCTCAAATGTACACTTGGCAGTTAATGACATGTCGCATCATCTCCTTCTCATATACTTTAGTGACTTCATTTTGGGTGGGAACACATTTTTTAGGCTTATCAACTCAACTGAATATTAAAGGGGACACATTATGCACATTTTCAGGTTAGCGATGCCACGGTGAGGACGTTTTCCCACTGGTTAATACATTCATGTCAGGTTGTCACGATACCAAAATTTTAGACTTTTATACGATACTGTACTAGTAAAAAAACAAACAATATTGATACCTATTTCGATACCACGGCAAAAAAACACAAAATAGGATTTTTTTATCCGCACAGTGCTGTAGGCCTACATGAAATTAAAAGAAAACGATATCTCAGTTAACTGCTGTGTCTTATTGTTTCATATTTAGTTTATGTAAATCGTTTTGTACAGTGCACAATAAATACTGTAACAGTATCTGGTTACTTTCATCACTGACATACGTTTGATACAATGTATATCTGTAATAAGGAAGTAGAAGCGTTCTGTAAACCGTGGAGTAGAAAACAAACACTGCTCTCCGTCTGAGTTGATGTTCCAATATATGACAGTGTTGTCTCATTAAACTACAGTTCACTGTTTGATGCTTCATGTTCCTCTGAACAGAAACAACGTCCTGCTGTGTGTTGGAACCTTTAGCAGTATTAGCTGTTCCGTTAGCCATTAGCTCTGTTAGCTCTGTTAGCTCTATTAGCTCCATTAGCTGTACTGGACTGGACACAGCTGGCTGGGTTATTTCACAGTTTGTAGGTTGATAGGCACTCAGATGACCAAATGTATGCGCACAAGCACTGAAGAACTGATTTCTTTTTAAAAAAATAATATAACCCCTTTAGAAGTAATGCATCATTGACTGTGCAGAATAATGTTGGAGTTATCTGTTATCAACAAGCGTCAGCAATAATTACTTTTGACTATAATTCCAATTAACTCCACGGGCTATTTCATGTTCAAACGCTTTAAATCCTGCCTTATCTTCCTCCCCGCTTTTTAGAAAACTGTTGTTCATAAGATGATGAAATCTCTCTGCTTTGTATTTGTCATCACCCTACCTCCAACATATGGCAAACTCATTAACCACGATGGGAATTACCTATTAACGCTGCAGGTATCTGTCGGGTTATCACAAATAAAGGTAATTTACAGAGGGCTGAGCCACAAACAGCTGTCAGCATCGCTTGAATCTGCCTTAGGGAGCATCATTCCAAGCATATCTGCAGCACTTTCTTCACTCCTTTTCTGCTTTCGTTTGGTTCGTTTGGTTAAACAAAGGCATTCAAATGTGGGTGCACACTAAACAGCCCCAATGAGACCGCCTAAGTTAAGGTTCTCTTTCAGGCAAACTGGGCTGCAGTTCATTAAAAGAGACCAAAATCCGAACGAACTCCAGGAAATAGCCCCAAGATTCATTAGTTAATCATCAGAGGAAAGGGGAAATTGACAAAAAGCTTAGACAAGTTTGTTTTTATTCCTCCTTACTGCCAACATTTAATTCTGCAAGCATCAGGAAGGGCACTGGGGGGGGTGGTAATAGATGCTGTGTCTACAAAATATAGTAAAATTAAAGTATGGACAATCCACATGATAAAATTGTAGATGGATTGTAAATGTAAAATGACGTTGAGCACATGACCTCTTCACCATGGACACCTGGAAAGACTACACAAGCACACGAGGCAAAGCTCAAGCACGCTATTTACACAGGTACGAGAAAAACACGGGGGGGGGGGGTGAAGGCAGGGGGGAGAGAGGTCCCAGGACGGCCGATGGTACAGCACAGAGAACCCTGAGTAAAAAGAGAGAACAACGAGGAGAGACTAGGGAGAGAAATATAGCCACACAGCTTGGACGCTCATGTGCTTGTGGGACACAAACAGACAAAGGGTTTGAGAGACTTTCAAAAAGTGTAACACTATAAAATTGACAGCATTCTTGCAGGACAACCATGGAATATAAGTCCAAAGCTTTATAGATTAATTCAGACCGAGACTGACCAATGGGAAGGATAATGGTAAGGGGTGCAAGGAGTCACACTGTCTGATATCATCAGGGAGGTTATAGGGAGGGGCTCGATCGGAAAAGGCCCTGCAGGCAGATTACTTATTTTTAAATTTGGGGACAGACAGGAGCCCTGTATTCTGAGAGCAGAGATGTGATTAGGGTTTAAGGAGATCAGACCGGTGTGGATGGGCATGCTCATCAGAATCATTAAAGACATATCTGATAGGCAGCCAATGAAGAGAAGCTAAGATTGGTGATTATGGTCAAACTTTCTGGTTTTCGTGTCAGGCCTGACAACAAAACCTTACAATAATCAAGTGTGGATGAAAAAAAGTGAAATAGGGTCTCTGCATCAGCCATGGACAGAAATTACCTAATTTTAGCAATGTTGTGTAGGTGAAAAAAGGTGATCTTGATGATTTCTTTCATGTGCTGATCAAAAGAGTGTGTGATTTGAGTGTGACAGCCAAGAATCGTGTGTTAACGTTTGATCCTACCCTGTTGTCGAGAGTCACTGTTACTTGATGTGGAATTCCCTTTTAACATTCACTTAAAAGCCACTTAAATACAGATTTTGGATGTACTGCTTACGGAATGATCAATTCTTTAAAAGAGTGCATGAATTAGTCATTGCTGTACACTACATTGCAACAGCCAAAGTGCAGCTGCTGTTGCCCAAGCTACAGAGGTCATTATGTCACACATATCCTGAGGCTGGGTCAATAATTGTCAATAATCACCACAAACAGTTTTTTTTTAGTGTGTACCTCCTATATAGTAAGAAATCATTCTCACCAAGAGCGGTAGATGATCTCGGGATTAGATGAAATGAATCAAACCTTCCAGTTGTGCATGAACCCTGCCAGTTCTTTATTAATGTAGAATAAGTTCACCTGGTCGGATTTTTCTAAGAAGAAAGTCACCTCTGGACTTGTTGGTTAACCATTATTTTATGTTAAAATATACATTTTTGGTACTAAGTTTGGTGTTATTCATGAGAGTTACAAAGACATCTAATCCCTTTGAGGTTACACTGATATTTGCTTATAGGTTATGTCCATAATGCAACATTTTTAAGCTTAAAGCCCCAGAACTATGATCCCAGCATTCAAAGAAGTCTATAGCTCAAAACCAAAGTATTACTGCCCCTCTTAACTAGACTTTTATATGTTCTATATTTTCAACTTCTATTTCAGTCACAGCTAAAACAGACTTGACAATTTTAACTTGTATATTCCTGACTCCCTGCCTGCAAAGTAATTTCTTTTGATGAAATCTATGTTGGAAAGTGCCCAAACCCAATGCCCCTTTCCACTTTTCTAAAACATTCAAGTAGCAGTGAAGATCAAGGACAGCCCTGGATTTCAAAGTGATCTTATTTTGTGCAAAAAAGGCATCCCACTTCAGTATTTTACTAAAATACAAAAAAAATGTTCTCTTTATATAGTCTTTATTCTTGCATTTGAAATTCAACAATCAAACTTAGTTTTAATTTCATTACACTCACTCCTCCACAAGCTCCGAAAGTCACTTACTATGCAACATCTTGTAAATGATGTTGACTCAAATTATTTCCGTATCACTGTGTAGTTCTAACAAGTACTATTTGCATATGGAAGTGTGAACTTCAAAGCTTCCATTCAGCTCCAGTAAAGCACAACACCCATTATGGTGCAGAATGTCTTTGTTCTTGGACACAGTCTTAAATATCACACTACGAGTTGTTATGTAATACCTGCTTATTGCTGAGACTTATGTGTGATTAAACACCGGAGGGAACATGGACTTAATCACACATATGGTGTATGGATCCAGGAGGCAGAATGTGTCACAAAATGTGTAGTTATGCATCACGGTATAACGTACACTACATCGTCTGGTACTTCTAAAGTACAACAGGGCACTAATGTGCTCTGGTATCAAAGTGACAAGTAATTTGGTGTGGACCCAGTCATCTAGAGAGCGCGTGGACATGTGGAGAAGACCCAGGAAGCGTCTCCAATCTGGCGGCGTCGATCACGGCAGATGGAGCGGACGATCAGCCAAGCAGCCTCTGTTGTCAGCGCCATTCACAAACAGGGCAGTGCATTGCGACTTCATGGGCTGATTAGGAAACAAGACATAGGCAAAGATAAATCACCCTCACCCGCTGTGTAGCTTTAAAGGACATGTCTGCTTTTCCTCCTTTCAAATGACCGAGGGATAGTGCATCCTTCTGGTGCATTTTTCACTACTTGTTGTAGACACGAGAAATGACCACAAAGATCAAAGTACAGAGTGTCAGCCGGTCCACAGGGAGGAGATGCATGCATGGGATTGAGAGATGGCCTGTTTACACTCCAGACTGTTAATGCAGAGGGGGGGTCGTCTGGGTGGAGGGAAGCTGGGTCTGTTATCCAAGACACTGATCCCAGTGGGGGATCTATATAGAACGGTCAATATTTTTTTTTGAAGTCCTAAATAGGTTCCAAAGCCCAATTTTTCAAAGATTTGGCTCCATGACCTTGAAGTACAAATACTGTTATAGCAGCATATCATTTGATGTCGTGTATCTGAACAACATGTTCTCACATTCGCACAACGGTTCATATATCTTATTTAGTATAACTGTTCTATTTAGTGTTGCGGTCGCTGTTTTGAATATGTAGTTACTGTTGTGAAACAAAACTACTTGGTTAAGTTTTAGGCAACAAAACAGATTAACTTAAAATGACAATGTTAACTTTTGGTTTCACACCAGGAACACTCTCCTGGGTCCTTTGTCCCTCCAAAAGTCCTTTGTCTGTTTGACCCACCCGCCCTAAATGGACCATCTTGGTCTTTATACTGCGTCACCTCACATCCTCGTTTACTCCCATCATAATTACTATGACCACTAGAGATCACCGCCTAACAACAGATGTCACTATGGTACGTAATAAGCTAGGTCTCCTGGCTCACCATGACGTTGGTTATCTACGAATTAGATTGCATTACTTTTCGTAGTTCTAACTACAAACACTGAATAAGAACATCTAGTATGCTATATGGCCACATGTATGTGGACACCTATGTCTGTATACTTTTGGTTTGGGGCCGCTTGGGAACTCCTAATGCTACAGCCTACAATCATATACTGAACAATAGCGTGTTCACAACTTTGTTGCAATAGTTTGGTTAAGGCCCTTTTCTTCTTCAACTTCTTAAGAAATTGTTTTCCCAGATTGGTGTGGTAAAACTTAAGTGTCCTGCACAGCGCCCTGACCTTGGCCCCAAGCAGCCCAACATCAGTGCCCGACCTCACAAATGCTCCCGTGGCTGCGTGGAAGCAAATACCTGCAGCCAGGTACCAAAATCATGTGGACAGCCTTCCCAGAAGAGTAGAGGCAGTTACAGCAGCATATTAATGCCCATGGTTTTGGAATATGATGTTCAGCAATCCCATATGGGCGTATTGTTCAGATGTCACATACTTGTGGCCGTGTAGTGCATTTTAAATTCTAATACTGATAGGTTTCATAAAACAAACACATTAATGCCACTACAAATTAAATGCATGTCCATGTGAAATTTATAAATAAAAAATCAATACGCTGGCTAATATAATTCAGTACATTTGTGGGTAAAATGACATGTAAATGACAAATAATCCTCTTCGGTTTTGATACACTTAAAGACACGCACATTATTGTATGTGCAATTTTAGGCTCTTTTAGTGTCCCTTTTTTTCCACAATCCACTGATCAACGGCTGGACAGTGGAAGTAGAGCACTGCAGCAGCCAGCAGAAAATTAAATATGTGAGTTGCATCCAGCAAATCTTTAACCATATGACCTTTATCAAAAGTAATTTTCAACAGGGGATTTTATCATATTCCACATGCACCCCATGCATAATACACCATTGGTTAAACTGGGTTCACTTAGTCATTTCTCTGCAGATTTTTTTTCTTCAGAGATTAACTGTGCTTTATATGTTGCAGTTTGATGAGACTATCGCACACAGAGTGATGGCTGATGTTTTGTGTTGATGGGCACCAGGCAGCATCAAACTCATCAGTACAGCCAGCCGCGGTTATCACTTTTCCCCATTTTACATCTTTGGTGATCAACGGTCTGTGCCAATCCAGTGGGGTAATTGGCCGTACATCTTCACCAGTGAAAAGGTTAATTAGTATGCTATTATGTGGGTGATTGAAAGCTATGATAAATAATGTAATGGCTTTTACTCAAGATTTGTTTTGCTGCAGTATGCTGCAACTAGTAATGCTTGGATATTTAGTTTATTTGCTTGAATTAATGGTAATGTATTTTTCACCATATCTTAGAAGAACAACATCATGCCTAAGGATATCTGTATGGCTATAAATCTGGTCAAAAATGATTAATTCTACTGTTTTGGACGAGTATATCCACTATGGATTTTACAGTCAAAACATTCTATAAATAGACAAGAAGTACCAAGGGCCAAATGGCCATATTTTAGTATTTTCTTGGCTGGATTTTTACACATGCAGAATGTAGTTAGAAAATTGAATATACAGGCAGAAATCAATTTGCCAGTGTTAGACAAAGGAACAGACCTCTTGTAACAAATCCTTAAATTATGAGGTTTGTCAATAGCAACAAGTAAGGGAATAATTAGAATTACTCAAATTTGTCCTTCACTAGATTCTTAAAACCAGAAAATCCAACTTTACCCCTGATTGCATACAAGGCTGAACCACTCAGACTTAAGTTTTCTGCATGACCTCCCAATCTGGTTTGACACAGAAACACACACAAATAGGCATATGCATGACTATATTTGGGATGTTAGAGGATGAAATAACAGCACCATCCCACTGTCACTACATCTGCCGGAGCAGAAAACACACTAACTCCATTAGTATGCTGGTTTTGTGCAGCTCCCGGCTTCTCCTGACAAACATAATGGACACATTCCTCCATTCAGCCCATGACTCATTCACACGTACACATTGTATAAGGTAAAGTCACAGAGACCAAAGCTATACTGTTGAGTGTAAAAATATGTCCTGTCTACATTATAGATGCTGTCCATCGACACTGTGTTCTTACATGAACTCACTCTCATGCACACGGACATGCAGCTAAAGTGTATCCATATTTTACAAGTTGTACTGTGCCTGTTTTCATGCAGTTTGGGATAAACTACTTAAGACTGACCCTGTAGTCCTCTAACTAAAATGGAAAGAGTATATCTGTATGTCAGTCCTTCGATTTTCTCAAGAACCATTCATCCGATCTACTTCATACTACTTCATACGTCTCTTGAGATAGTAGTAGTGTGTTATGTACAGACTCAGAATAGTGTATTGAGAGGGGACCCATATTAACAAGTGCCGAATTTCATAACTACTAGAATTGCCGTAAGCGGTCATTTTGACCACCAGATTCCAAACTCTATAGTCTCTCATGATAAATAGCCTATACCCAAATGAGAGATTAAGGCATTTATTGTGTTGTATCTTTAAAAAAAATGAAATGACACCAAAATTGACATTTTAACAAGCTGATAGTTGCTAAGCAATCAAGATGCATCATCAACCACACAAAAGATAGAATACCGCAGAATTCTGTGCAGTCAATATGACTGTGTATAGCCGAAATAGGTAAAAATTATCATATTTTATTTGTCTTTTGTAATTTATTTTATTTATCCGTTTATATATACTTCTGTGTTTTTTTGTGTTCTTGCGTATGTACCGTTGCACCAAAGCAAATTCC
>JAOVVB010144813.1:0-11964 GCA_028570985.1 Heterobranchus longifilis
GTTATTATTATTATTTTTTTTTTAGTAAACAGGAAAACATCCCACGGCTAATGGCGGCTGCACTGTTTGATATCATCTGGGATGCTGGGGCGAAAACTGACTGGTTTCCATGATGGTGGACAGTTATTCATTACCTCTGAGCCTCGCACGCACGCACGCACGCAGAAATATACAAACATTTTTTTTTAGAAAACACAGGGTCACATATGAACACATTAAAAAAATAGAGAGAGAGCAGAGAGAGGGAGGTAAAACTACACAGTAATGCCTGTGAGCGAGATTAAGGAACTTCCTGTGTTAGTGAAACACATTCTCACTCCCAACACATCAAATACCGACGCTTGTTCAGTGGCCCTTCAAACTATGGCGCTCTATATGTACCTCTCTGCTGTCAGTTTTGGACGTGTCACGGACGGCGTGTCAGTTTCTGCTCGTTACATGCATACAGCGTTGTTTCAATAAATAAAATAAAAAAACTTCCACCATAGGTTTACTTTGCTTATAGGTTTACTTGTTTAGGCAACAAAACTTACATTTGCAGCGTTAGTTACTAACGTTAAGCAAGGACTGTTATGTAAGAAAATTAAATTACATAGCCGGCATAACTTTTAAAAAGTCAACGTTCACGCGCTCTCCCGGGTGAAAGTCTACGTTTGTTTGACTCGTATGTCCTCCATCTGTCCTTGCGCAACCTTTCTTGCTCTTTATAAAAACGGGTAGTTCCTGTCCTTGATTCTGATCGGCTGAGCCGCGTTGGAACCTGTTGTAAAATACTCCTACACCTGTGACCGCAGCACACAGTATTACTGTGCCCTGATCCATGCAGCAGCAGTGATAGCCTACAAGCTAGCAGCTCTCTGGATGCTTTCGTGTGCAGCAAAGCAGAGGAGGAAAATGAGGAGGGAGAAAGAAAAAGACAGAGCGGGGCTTTACACAAGTTTCTCTGGGGCCCTTCTAAGCCCACAAGCCAGCCTCAGTTACTGGCTGCAACTGCAGGACCCTCGCAGCGGAGGACGGCGGACACCCGGCTGGCGGACCCCCGGCGAAGGATGGCGGACTGCAGCGGTGGAAGCGGTGGAGCCTCCTCGGCGTACAGTGACAGAGATGATGTAATATCACTGTGACCCACAGCCTCTTGGGGCTTACTGCTTAATTATACCATGTTGTTCGGAGTGTTTAATAGTGGAGTGGGTTCACATTGGAGTTAGTTGAAAACCGGATGCGTCTCATACAGACGCTAAAGGGAGCCTCGGTGCGTCTGTATCAGATGCCCAGGGCCACTGATCAATCGTTGGTATTTGATGAGTTGGGAGTGAGAACAGGCTGATGATGTTCGCTGAACATCACAACACTACAGCTTCCATATGAGCAGCACGTTGAATCGACACTGAGCTTCACCTGGCCTGTAATGTTATTTTCTCCTATAAAGCTGTACCTCATCAAACTACATTACAACTTTAAAAGTGATCTGTATAATTGAATTTCTTTGCTGAGCAGCATCAGTATCATAAAAGTTTAATTTCACACCTTTCTACCTCAGCATCACATCTTCACTCATTACCCCACTCTGCACACAGGACGTATGGAAACCAGCATACTCTGTCATCTTTTAAACTTTGCCATCTTTTATTATATTCCAATCATCTTCTCTGATTTTCCAGCTTTTCTTCTTTATTTGGCCGTTCTTTGACTTGCCATTTGTTCTAACAGTTTCAAGCTTTTGTTTTTCAGCCAGATATTTTATGACTTCTGCCAAGAACATAGCTGTTTGAGGTCCTGTTTGTTTGCTTGTTGTTACTCGGCAGGAGATCTCAAAATCTTGTTAACAGACTTAAATGAAATGAGGTGGAAAGTGAGAACACGGGCCAAAGATCAAGTCAATATGTTTTGGTGCAGATCCCAGATTTGTGTTTGTAAGAATCTTTGAACATTGTTACTATTTTCTCATGAACTACTGATAAAATATTCTAATATTTAAATGGTTAAGGGTTGTGCTATCTTGGGCTCATGCTGAATTCTTTCTAATATGGAAATGTAATAAGGTAAAGAAAGGCTGTAATAGTTTTAATTAATACTAGGGAGGCACCAATACCACTTTTTTTCAAACCGAGTACAAGTACAAGTACTTACATTTTGGTCCTTGCTGATACCAAGTACTGATACGAGTACTAAGGTTTTTTTTTTTCTATACCGGTGCCAAAACGATATGATCAAATTTAAATCATTTATTTAAAATGTAACAACAATAACTTATTTCACCAGTCAATTGGGAACAAACTGATGGCAGAAGGGTGAGTTTCACAGAGTTCACGAGTTTACCTGAACGCACCACGAATTAACGAGAGGCAACTGACCATGTCCCGCTATTGGAATCATTTAGAGAGTGAAATACAGCCACTTTCGATAATTTAGCTTCAACGTCACTTGCTAGTACCCAGCCGTAGTTCGCAGTCTGCTCTACTTTTATCCTAAAATATTTCCACACTGCTGCTCCTCCGTCTAAGGTGAACATCACGTTGCCATAGAGGGTATCGGTGCAGTAGTATCAGAGTAGTTTTACGAGTACATGAGCACAGTATCAGACAGTATCCCTAATTAATACCTGATTGTAAAATGTACATTTAACATTTAAATGTAAATTCCCCTCTTTAAAATTTACAGAAGGTCATTTCAGGCATTGCAATTTCAAAAACTAGATGGAAAAATAATTACATAACAATCTCGGAACTCATCGGCTATCCGCCTGATGACGATTTAGCCTCTGGGGGCAACGGCCAATATTTTGGGATTTCCGATGTAGCTAATGGATATCCGGACCAAGAGTTCCTCGCTCTTCCATGTGTCGGTCATTGTTTACAGTCCAGTTAGCAATTTGAGATGCAAGAATGGAGTTGTAGTTGAGAGATGACATTTCTATGAACAGACATCTGCATATGAATGCTAATAAACAATAACAAAAAGCTAATAAAAAGCTAAATCCTCGTCAGACGATAGCCGGTGGGTTCCTAGATTGCAATACGGTCAGTGAGTTTTGCCTCTTTTGCTCGCCACATGAATGCAACCAAAGCCGGCTCGTGAACGCCGGACTACAAATGCAAACCAGTGTGCTTCCACTACACAAATCTTGTCCTGTTGCCTCCATATTCTGTATATGCATAATTTGTTTATAGAGATATGTCTATAATACGTTGCTTGGATACATTTGCTCATTTTTGGATCTAAAAATTCTAATTCTGATAGGACAGAGGTCTGATCAATTCCTTGGCATTTCTCTGCTCCCATAGTTGCCTCCATTTTGCTTCCCTGACTCTGAAAATTACTTTGCAGCTTTATTTTGAAAGATGCCATATAAATAAAGCTATTTGACTTGTATTTTGTGTCAAAATGTCATACAGTTGGAGAGACTCAGCATCCATCTGTATTTGTGTTATAACCCATGGTGCTGCTCCTGCAGACACTCGCTGTCAATAAAGATAAATGTTTCTGAGACCTTCTTCCGCCAGTGACCTTAAAAATCCTCCCTCCCTCCCGCCTCGCTGCTGGGCTTTGTTGGCTGGGGTGCGGTCTTCACTCAGGTCCTCAGAGAGCCTGGCTCACTGGTGTGATGAACAGGCCTCAAAGCTGTCGGCGCGAAGCCTCCTACTGTTATCTCTCATCGGAGCTGGACAGCGGGGAGTTTGGAGGCGATGTGCCGCTTAAACGATGAAATATGACCCATAGCCTGAGGCTGGTCTCGGTCTCATCCCCCCCCCCCCCCACACACACACACAACACAACCCTCCACTCCCCCGACAGCCCTGCTTTAAACATGACAAATGACAAAGGCACACCAAGGGCAGCTCTGTGGTAACATGAGGACCCCGAGTATCAGCCGAGAATGATCCTGCTAATCTCCGAACGAAAGTGACGCAGAGGCTTCAGCCAGCTGCGCATTTATATTCCACCTACGCTGTGAAACTTTAAAGCTGCATCTGACTGGGATAACCCGCAGTTTGAAAACTTCTAGCATCAAACATCGTCCTCCGTCTGCATGCAGAGAGGGCGTGTAAACAGTAATAATCCATGTGAAGCAGATCAGGGCTTGTCATGTCGAATCTCACAGTCGTCGCCTGTAAGCTTCTTTCTTCTCGCTCCACTCTTGGCGCAAACTGCCACTTCCACTCTCTCTGTGTGTTCTGTACCAGTTCTGTCAATCATGGCATCCTCGCTGCATCCAGACAACCTGGCTTCCTATCACCCTCCTCCTCCTTCCCCGTGTCTGTAGTTTCACTAAGTTGCCGAGGCAACAAGCGGATGCTGCTCTGCGCCTCTCCTCTGCTGGTGGCATTCAGCCGTTTCCTGTGGCTGAAGTACAGGCCACGCAGCCCTCACTGAATACAACTTGTAATTTAGATGACTCACAAGCTGACATTTCCGTAGCAGATGGATGAGAGGAGGAAGAGCCGTTGCTTTAAATAGGAAAAACACATTGTTTAACGCTGCAGAGCATCACTGTCACAGTTGCAGCTATTCTGCGAGTCTCTTCCTCTGAGGATGACGGGGCGTTTGTCGGTCCCAGCAGGGTGATGATAACAGAACATTCATTCACTTCTGAGCTCATGTTATCCATCAAATCAACCAAGAGTTTAATCTTCGAAAGCGTCCAATCAATCTCAGGTCACCCACTGTGCTGTTTTTAAACCGACAGCCTGTAATCTTTGCCTATTAAATCAAACTGTTGTGCCGGTGGATCTTCTGCTCCAACACTGTTTGTTTTCCCGGTGAATCCCTCGAGGCGTCGGCGTCCAGGAGGCCTCTTGTTTCTCATCCATCAGCCTCCCGGAGGTGTGACTGGCATTACTATCTTCTCTCATTTGGAAGCCAACGATTTCCTGTTCCTGAGCCATTGATTTTCATTTGCATTGTTGATGGATGCGAAGCTGCTCGCCGTGCGCTGAGAAACACCACATGCCCACAATGCAGCATCTAGGGATGTCAATGATTAACCGTTTAACCGTTAACCGACATTCAGAATTCTGACCGATTATTACTATCAGTTAAACAGTTCAAAACAATATTTTTAGAATAAAAATTAAAAGGTAGGAAAAAAACGTTGCATGGTAAAAGAAAACAAATAGGTTATATAATCTACTTTTGAACTATTAGTTAACTTGCTGGTTCAAACTTTGCACTGCCAAGGTGGGTTTTAAGCTCCTTTTTTCTGCTCTCACAGGTGTAGCTCCAACTTTTTAAAACATCCGCTCTGCGCTCTGCGGACATGTAATGGACACACAACTGTTCCATTCTGGAAAAGTGGCTGCATGTGTCCACACAACAATTCACGGAACACCGTGGCTGCATGCAACGTACACTGATATGTCCGTTATATGATCTTGGCTGACAATAACCAGTTTATGTTTGAAAGTCTGTGATTGTTTGTTATAGGTTCAGGTTTCTCATTAAGGGGGTTAAATAATAAGTCTGGTTATTCAACATGTTTCTTATTGTTATCAAATTTGGCAAAAAGAAATGTGTTAGTCCATCTCTTAATATTGTCTGACTTCCTGCCTGTGGCTCTCAGCTCCAAGCCCATTGGTTAAATCTTTAAAAACACAAATAAATAGTTTCATATTTTATAAAAAGTCTCAGTAGTTTCCTAAAACAGCTGGTCACTGCAGTTTTTATCGAACAAACAGGAGAAAATAGTGCATTTATTAGGGATTATTTTCATTTGGTGCTCTAGTATGCGCTCGAGTATTTGGGGCAGCAGGACAGTGTGTGTGGGATTGAGTCAAAATAAACTACAGTGTGTGTGTGTTCATGTAATGAAGGAACATGTCACACAGTGCAACAGTGTGGCTCATTGATGTGCCAATACTAACAGTACATATTACATGTTAGTAGGATACATCCATTGTTGGTTATTGCCTTTTAGAATTGTTTGCAGTAAAAAAAAAAAAAAAGTAGAATATCACACGATTTGATCCTTTCAAATGCTGGCAGAAAAGCAGGATAGTGATGTAGGACAGAAAGTGGATGAGGACACCTGCAGCACCACGAGACTTTATTCAGAATGGGATTTTGCCACAGAATGTGAGACGTCACCTTCTATATCTAAACATCCGAAAACAAAAACCGAAATAAAAGTTAAAAAAATAAAATAAAATAGAAATGTATTTGTATAGAATACTTTTTGTATAGAGAAGGCGACAGAGAGAAACAGAGACCTGTATCATGGTGGTCTAAAAAAGCCTCAAGTCCTGAAGCATTAAACATCAATCTCAGTCAGTTTTCCCCTTAAAATCTTTGTCTGGATGAACCACCAACACACCTCCAAACATACAAAACCCTGACCGCACGGCCGCACGCTGCAGGTCCATTCATCACTTGTCTTGGAAAACTCACAGTGAGCAGGCTGGGGGACAGAACCAGAGACGTACTTCTATCAAGACTGACTTGCTACTGGTGTGATGTTGTCCGACTGTCCAGAGCACAAACCTGCTGTAGATTTCTGAATCCAAATGTCACCGGCGGAAGAAGCAACTGCTCATCAGACTGATTCACTGAAACGTATTTAAAGACGAACTCCAGTGATTTTACAAATAAAGTTCAATTCACTCGTCATGAGGCGTACTACTACAATACTACTAGTACTACAGAAAGCTTATGTACCAGTATGTGCACACCAAACTTGTTATTACAGTTAATTATTCCACAGACATCTTGTAGACACATTAAACGCAGTTCACACAGTTCCTTGAAAAATCCTAAATCCACTAAAACAACTTCTAACTCCCCCAATCCTCCTCGATGTTTCCATCCAAAACACTGGGTAACCATGACAATGACTGCACAAGTCATGTTTTTAACGAGTCTCGCCAATGTTTTGTCTGGAGCTCCATGAATTACAAAGAGCAACATGACATGATAGAGATTGTTCGGGTTTAAAATTCATAGAAGTGTTATCTCAAAAATACTAATTTATTTGTGGATCATTACCAGGATCATGTTTGTCAGCAATTTTTTTCATGAAAAAAAAATGAAACAAAAGAAATATAACATAATAATAATAATAAATAATGGTAGATTGTATTTATATAGCACTTTAAAAGACACCCAAAGACACTTTACACAAAAACAATGGCAGACAATAAAAACGAGACTGCATTCTTCATCTGAATCACAGCTTGGGCACACGAGACAATCAGCCCTGTTTACAGCTTCGTGACCATGCACGTTTTCAGATAATCCAATGGCTTTTTATTGTTTATCTGGTTTAGAAGTAGAATAACTTTTTGAGCCAATGAAAGAACAATTAATCCTTCAGTTTATCTGAAAAATAAATCATAGAATTTGGAGATACGTGGTCTTCCCTGAACATGTTCTTCACTTGTCATCTCATCCAACTCATTTTTCAAACCATCAACTAGGGATGTCCCGAGCCCATCCTGAGGATCCATTTCATGATTCGGCCACAAAAAAATTGCATATTAGGTTTAAATATTTCAAGCTATAAAGCTTTAGTTTGACTCAGGAGCGAGCAAATACAACATATACAGTTGTCACGCGGTGCAGGAAAATGTTTTATCTGACTTTAACCGATTTAAGAGGAAATTTAAAGGGGAATATTGCAAACACCAGGGGCCATAAGCTGATTACTAAAAGTAATCAGAGCCTTGGTGGGCAGGAAAACTCTATCAGCAGTCTGAATGTTAGAGCTAAGAGCTGAGGTGGAAATATTAACTGAAATTTACTCAAAGTTTATGTCATCTTAATTTGTCATCATTACCTTGAAAATAAAGCAGTGAGCGTTGTGATTTAATGGACCGGTGCTATGCAGCGTATTGTATTGCAGTAAATTAGCTTCCTCTATAAAACCGTGTATTGATTTGGCTGTAAAACTACACTCAAATGCCCAGTTCTCAGTTATATAACTCACAGATATAAAAAGAAATTCCTCAGCTAATTCTTCATGACAGATCGCCGCTGGTCAGAGAGCATGATGACAAAATGAAAATAAATATCAATCCGAGGAAAACTCGGAATTATTATTAAACGTTTAAGAGCAGGGATTCTCGTCAAGTCTTCAGTGTGTCGGCACTTTCTGTTCCCGACTCTGGTTTTAATGCTGCACCGCCACAGGAGCGATTAACATAACCGTGTTAAAACACTGGTGACACAAAGCCTGCTGGGAGCTCGGGGTCCAGAGGAAAGCCTCCCAGCAGCAGCAGAATTAGCCTGGATCAAAGCTCATTTCCAGCGCTGGGTTAAAGGATGTGGAGCAGCTGTGACTTCCAGCTCAGCTCCACATGTCGTAGTTAAACCTGTTTACACATTTAGATTTACTGATGCTGGTTTAATGTTTTCTCCTCACACAGGGAGAGCTAACTGAGCAGCGACGGTCTGTTACTGCAGAATCAGTTGTGTTACACATTTTATACAACAGACACATTCAACCTTTCAACTTTAACTCAAAATGAGGTTAATATCAACTAATTTGCAATACATATGAGGAGACATTTGTATTGAATGTATTTACAAATTGTCAAGACAAAATGTTCATACTCATTGTATTTGCAAAACTTTCATAAACGTACAATATGTAGTTGTATGCCACTAGGGGTCTCTATCAAAACAATACAAGACAGAGCAATGCTGTCATTGCAGTCAGCTTCTCCCGGTTAGGATTCCTTCAATGTTCATTTGTTGAGGAGGTTTTTAACAGGAGCTGAATTACCCACAGAGGTCTCCTCCTCTCAAAAACAAACTTGGCAGGTGATCAAAACCGGTAAAAACACTGAATAAAGCAGTTTCACATTAAAAATCAGTGTTTCTCCAACGCTGCTCGGCAGGGGGAGGGGCTATGAGCGGAGCTGTTGCTAACATTTGCTAAGCTTGATTCTCTGATAACTTAAGATCGAGACATAAAATGACTAAAATCCTAAAAGTGTATCGTAAAAATGTGGCTTGAAACTAGATAAAAAGTCAATTCATGACCCTTTTTTTACGACCCCTTTTGCACATGCCATTAACAGGCGACTGCGACCAAAAGATGATTTTCAATGTGTGGTAACTGCATCTCTAAACTCTGCTCTGATCTTCTGCTAATATTAATGTGGTCACTTAATTGTTCCGTAACAGATTAACAGCCTTACTGGTCCGTCTGCAGATATGGTCCAGCCAGCTTTCATTCATAAGCCACTTTATTTTCCCCTGATTCAGTTTGTTAAAGATCATCCCCTCTACCCTGCCTGACAGAGTCCATGCAGTCTAATCACTGTCTGCATGTAACTATCACTAAATATTTGAGCTTCACTCCATCGAGCCTGGAACTGAGCTTCCGCGGGCAAAAAAAAAATTCATGAAATATAAATCCCTTAGACAACTTGACTAAATCACAAGACCATTTTCCAAATCTGCAATATATAATTTATGATTTTATTTTAGTACAAGTGCTCACAACGGTTAAGATCTGACCATAGTACATGACTCCAGCCCCCCCCCCCCAAACTCATGCTTCACTCTACTCCCATCCGGCCACAGATATGATCATCTATCTATCTATCAATCTATCTATCTATCTATCTATCTATCTAGGAGAAGAAGAACAAGAACAAGAACAAGAAGAAGTTAGGAGAAGATGATTGTTGGGGAGGATGGATGCAGCAAAGCCAAATGTTTAGGACTCAATCCATCCATTCTGAACACTATCCAAAGAAGTTTTCAGGAGCGTTAACGATTGGTGATATGTGCACGAGATGTTCTCGTCGGGCAAAAGTAAACTTAGCTCTCACTTACAACATACATTTTTCCACTTTCCTTGTGGAAAACTACCTTAAAGTTTCCCATAATTAAAAAAAAGTTTGAAGGTTTTTTTGGCTATTCTGTTGTCCATGAAAAATACTATAAAAGTCTGAGATTTTTATACTATACACAATGTGCATACAGGAATGTCTTCCTATATAATGCAACAGCACCACTGACAATCTAAAGTGATGATAAAGTTGAATCAATGCCTTTTTGACACAGTGTCAACAAGCAAAAGCTCAAAAAGGGCTGTTTTTACTGTCGGGTTAACTGTATAGGTGTTGCTGTTATTGTTTCAAAAAATCAGTCATAAAATAAATCCACATTCAACTGCTGCCTTTAACTGTGTCACTCCCTCTGGTGTTAATGTACGGCCTTCATTGTGCCCTCAATATGTCAACTGACTAACGGCGTTGGGAGGGATCCGCCGCCGCTAAACGGACGGACGAGGAAATATTACGTGTGGAGGTAATTCTCAGCTCGCTCGTGGGAGGAGATCTGTGTAAGCGGCAGACTGTCGGCTTTGATGTCGAGGGAGAGGAAGGAGACGAATCCCCGAAAGAGGAACAACATCCACTGTGGTTGGACAACGCCAACACATCCTGTCACCCAGCATGCATCACAGCAGAGAGATGGAACGAGAGACAAATTAGTTTACCTCCTTTATTTTTTATTTTCTACAGATTTTCCTCCATTTTCTCCCCAATTGTACTTGGCCAATTCCCCCTGCTATGCTGTCCCGGTCGTTGCTCCACCCCCTCTGCTGATCTGGGGAGAGTTGGAGACGAGCACATGCTTCCTCCGATACATGTGAAGTCATCAACCGCTTCTTTTCACCTGACAGCGAGGAGTTTCACCGGCAGGATGTAGCGTGTGGGAGGATCACGCTATTCCCCCCCGAACAGGCGCCCAGACCGATCAGAGGAGGAGCTAGTGCAGCGACCAGGACACAGCCAATTGTGCCTGTATGGACGACCGACCAAGCAACCCTTGTGTTGGTAGGCAGGGAACCTGGACGCCCTACAATGAGAAGCCAGGTCAATGAGAGCTACCTGTGAAGAGTTCCTGGATCAGGGCACACAGACTGTAGATGTCTGCCTGCTTCGTGCACGGTCGCTGTTTAATGACTTCTGGAGCAGCCCATCTGTACAGGCTGGGGGGCAGGGCCATGTGCATGGGGGATTTGACACATGCACTTTGACTGCTGGACACACACACACACACACGCACACACACACACACACACACACACGGAATATGGTGAAGTGTGTGGTGAAACACAGAATGTTTACAAGGATTGAAGACCCTCTCCATACTCTATTAGGAAATATATCAGGTTTGTTGCTTCACATCTGTCTCATTAACAATGCCATCCAATTTCATCTACCCAGTTAATAATATGTTTCCATTCACAGTACCTATGTGTCATAGTGTAACACTAGGTGTCAAGCACGGATTTAGGAAGAGCCTATGGCTGCCAGAAACGACTGACTCTAACAGTATGAATTATGAGTTACTTATGACGCAATCTCGGAACCCATCGGTTACCGGTCAGACACCTCTGGGGACAACGGCCAATATTTCGGGCTTTCCAGTGTTTCACTACTTTAAAAAAAACCTCTTTCTTAAGTATTTATTTTGAAGACTACACCCACTTGAGTACTTGCTAGTAAGAGAAACATGCAGTCTTTGGCTTCCCTACACTCTCTGGGTATAGTCAGACTGAATATTGAAGTGGTAGTAAATGGCCATTTAGTCAATCAGGCTACTGAAAACACAATTCTTCGACATTCATTTAAAACACTTTTCATCATGCAGAAAGTTTAATTTGTACCATCTCCATCAAGGATGTATTGAGCCTGGTGTAGGCCTGGGCCTGCCTACCTGGGGACCATGAAGCCTAAACCAGTTAGTTTGGCTACTGTGAACTTTGTGAGGACCACACTGTGGGAAGACAGGGCCCTCATCACCAGGCCTCCCCCGTGGATGTACTGCAGAGCTTCACAAATCTGCAACATCACTGACGGCAGCCAGCTGTCCTGCAGCACTGGAAACTCTGCACGCTGCAGGGACAGGGAGTAGACAACACACGTGTAGAGTAGGGATGTGACGATGTAATGATATATTGAATATCACGATAAAAAATGTCTTGATACCATCGTGGGACTGACGTAATAT
>JAOVVB010144842.1:0-11963 GCA_028570985.1 Heterobranchus longifilis
ACCCTGCCTCGTGCCCTAAGCCTCCTGGGATAGGCTCCAGGTCCCCGCGACCCTGAATACAGGATAAAGCGGTATAGGAGTGAGTGAGTGGGTACCACATGTGCATAGTCAAAAGTATACAAGGACTCTTATTTGGGAGAACAAAAATTGTTATATGTTCAAATATATATATGTATATATATACATTTTTTGAAATTTTCATTTTATAATAGTTATGCTGCTTTATACAGTCAGAGTTTACTGGTGGTTTATCTTTTATAGAAGCTCTTAATAGGTTAAGGTTTATGTCCACAGTTGATGCACATGGTTGTCTCATGGATGTAATGGTATTGCAAGTTTTCCCAAGGTCATGTGACTGCATTTTGACAGATGTTATTGCTATATTTATATGGCAAAATATAAGGTTTACAGTTAACGCAAGTTGCACTTCGCCCATGCTGGTCGGATAGATGCAATGGTATTGCACGTTGCAAGAGATGTTGTTGTAACATTTATATGGGAAAATAAAGAGTGGTTTGGTTACATATGTTTGGTTACTTATCAGCATATTAAATCCAATGAAAGTAAAACTACTAATAATCAATAAAAATGTTTAAGTTTAATAAAATTAAACTTAATTATAGTATGTAGAATTTAATTAATCAGAATGCAAGATAACTAATTTGATAATGGCAATTCATCTTACATAATATATTTAAGTAGATTTAACATGATCCCAGTTGGAATTACTAAGGAAGTTAGTCTAAAATATACTCAAAATAATTTAGCTAAAATCGACAATGCAATTCATTTTGAAATTTCTTAAAAAATAATAAATAAAGTCAGCTTAAAATATATATCTGGATTTAGCTAAACAAGTTGTGTGCAACCACTTACCATAAATTATTTTTCAGTGTACACATCTCCAAAATGTCCAAAATGTTCACCATGTGAGGAAATGTTCAGGGAGAGTCTGTGTTAATCAAGTGCATTTATTAATTTAAAAAAATTCTCTTCATTGGAGCCAGTCTGTGACAGAATTCTTTACATCCTAAAAAAAAAAAAAGGCTTATATTTAAGCTGAGAATTATTAATTTTGAGCATGTAATATTTTAGATGTTAAGATTAATTTCATTAGCGCATTAAATCTGAACCGGTTTACAACACTCAAAACTCACCTCAAGTCCTGGAGTTTGTAATGTTTATCTTCTTTGAGGCTGATGAGAATCTCCTTTCCTAAGTCTATGAGGTCATTCCAAGACAGATTCAGTTCTCTCAGGTGTGAGGGGTTTGATCTCAAAGCTGAAGTCAAAGCAGCACAGCCTTCATCTGAGATATCACAATCACACAACCTGCAGAAAGACAATGATACACTTTACGTTTAGTTCCGGACACAGAATAATAAAGTTTATCAGAACAGTCACTTAAATCACTGTGCGTTACTGAGAACTGAATTTCTAAAATTAAACAAAAAAGTGAATAAAGGAAATGCTAAAACTAAATTGTAGTTACAAAAATACATCTAAACAATATAAGCAAAATTTGAAAAGTGCATCTAGAAACATAAAAACTAACAAACGCCAATGTAACACCAAATATGTCCTTTAGAGCTAATGATAAAGGAACTGTAATAAAATCAACCCTTTGCTTGGAAAACTGCAGGTTAGTTTGACTGGTGTAAATGAATGCTGAAATAAGTATGTGCGTGTGTGTGTGCGTGCATGTGTTTTTGTGTGTAAAACCTGGGCTGTAAATAAGCTTTTCTTCTTTTTGGTCTTTATTTTAGTAGTACTTTATTTTAGTATTATTTTAGTGTACTGACAGTTTGAATATTTAGGAACACCTCGTCTTCTCCTTTTTTATAAGTTCACCTGTAAGCTTCTCCTTGTTAATTATTATACAGTGTTTCTTGTAAATCAAGTGTGTATCCCCTTTCCCTTGCCGTTTTAATAATAAAAAGAAGCTGGAGAGAGCAGATTATTTTTAGCTGAAGTAAACGGCTTGTCCCAAAAAATAAAAATGAAAAATAAAGTGCCATTTCAGAAGTGTCAAATTATTGGGCTGCATCAAGCACAGAAGCAACTTCAACTATTTTTTGAATTGACTAAAACTGGATTACTGTAAGAACTCATCAACACACCATCAAACATGATGCTGAATGTGGTCGAAAATAAAATCGTGTGGGAATCACTTAAACGCTTGGTGAAGTTGCATGGTAAAAATCATCAGTAAAAACCAGAGCTATGTTTAATACTGAAAAGTAAGAGCATTTCCATACATACACACACACACACACAATGCGATGAGAACTCACAGGATTGCGACTAAACAGCTGCGTGTCCATAAGAAAACCACTTGTTTTTATAATCAGAAAAAAAGGCTTTATTTAGCTACAGAGAATAAAAATTGGACTTTGGAGCAATGGAAAAGGGTCATGTGGTCTGACGAGGTAAGAAGGGTAAGTAGGGTAGCTCATGAAGCGATGCACTCATTTTCCATACCACTTTATCCTGTATTCAGGGTCACGGGGACCTGGAGCCTATCCCAGGAGGCTTAGGGCATGAGGCGGGTACACCCTGGACAGGGTGCCAATTCTTTACAGGGAACACACACATATACACACTCACACACTACGGGCAATTTGGGAACGTCAATTAGCCTAACCTGCATATCTTTGAACTGTGGGAGGAAACCGGAGTACCCAGAGGAAACCTACCAAGTATGGGGAGAACATGCAAACTCCATGCACACAGAAACAGTGCTAACCACTACACCACCGTGCCGCCAAATTAAAAATAGTGTTGGCATAATTTTTAATAATAATAATTTACATTAGCTTCACTTGCCGCAGTTTACACCCTCAAAGAAAGATATAGCTGGTGGCATTCATTTAGCTAACTGATTTTGACAGGTCTAGCTCAAAGGTAATCATCAAAAATCATAATTATGTTGACAGTTTGTTGACATTATGTACAACAGCTTGTATAATTAATGGAAATATGGTCAATAAAATATGGAATTATTTTTGTTTAGGATTAGCTCACACACACCCTATAAAAGCTAGCACTTCCAAAAAGGATGACATTCTGGAAGTCTACCCAGTGATTTCACATCTTCAGAACTCCATCAGTGATTACACTTCCACACTCTCTTTCTAAACTTAAAGACACAATAGATTTCTCAACAGGTAAGAACGTAACATTTTAAATGTTTAAATGTATTCTTTAAATTAAGAATGAAATCACACAAATTGGGTAAAGAACTTATCTTTTATAATCATTAAAGCTGTCAATCATTTCGGAAACTCCCGTCTTAAATTGAATCCTTCGTTTTTATCGCGTCTCTGCTGAAAGGATTTGTGCGTATGTATCAAAAGCTGTGCTTGTACTGTTCTCTTGGCCGCTGTGAAAATGCGAACAGCGCGTAAAATGACGCAAACTTGCGTGGGCTTGTGAGCAGCTCGTTATTGAATTCTGATTGGCTAATCGCCGTTATTAGTACGAACATCATCATATATAGACAGTTTTAATATTTAATTTCATGACAAATTTTACATAATATACAGCATTATTAATCTAAAGAGGATGGTAAGGTGGGTTGTGATTTTTGTAATTTTTCCCCTGCATCCCCCCTCAAATCGAACCCTGTTTACACCTATGTTTTTTCATCGGTAATGATCCTCGACATGAAGGACGGGTCATCCATGGCACGCTAATGGAGTTGAACAGGTCAGCAGTCTGGGGATGAACTTGGCAGCAAAACGACGCATGTTTAAATCACACATGAGGATTGCCTGGACTGTATCGTATGACACACCAACAATAGCAGCAGTGTTGTGGATTGTTCTCTGACAACCGTCATGCATAAGTGATCATTAAAGGTCTTCCTTTAAAAGCTGGTCTCAGATCTCTTTACCCCAGAATAGCTGATTTTTCCCAGTGTATGTATGGTTCATGTCAGGCTCTGGCCTAGAACCAAGGCCCCCAGGGTGATGGTTTGGGACCCAACTGAAAGCACTCAAGGAAAAGTCCCAGGTAAAATAGATTTTTTTAATAAAAAATGTAACAAAATATCCACAGGGAAACAACTAAGGTTTTCAACTAAGGTTCTTCTCAGCTTGAGGAATTAATAACAGAAACAAAAGGAACTATTGTGAAAAACAAAACCTCCATGAGGGGAGAAAACAGGTAGGATGTTAAGCAGCCAAAAGGGAAAAAAAATTTGGAACTTACAAAGGTTTAACTCTGAAGCACAGGACAAACCAAGTGACTAACAGGGGAAAAATGAACAGGTTAATTATATTGGCGGAAACAAGACTCAGGTGAGCTGAATAACTCTAACAAGGAAACACAAGGAAGAACTAAAGCTAAGGGGAACACCAAGGACCTCTAGAGGCCTGGAGACAAACTGCAGGAGGAACAGAAGGACAGTTCAGAGGTCCGTTCTTCGTACGTCGCTAACTCAGTTAGCCGGATTTGACTGTTGTGGATTTGTCCTAATCTTGGGTTGTTTCGTTCTTTGATGCGCATCTTGCATTAGCTGTCATAGCAACATGTCCGTAAGCTTGAACCTGCTCGGAAGCAGGTTTATTTCATGTAAACAGGATTGCCAACATAGCCAGATCGGAATTAGCTCGATGATCTCATCTTAGATTTGTCAGTTCATCTCGGATGTGTCAAGCGACGTACGAAGAACGGACCCCAGTTTAATCTCAGGGCCTGTTTTATTTGTAGTATTGACATTTTATGTAATTTTTTATTTTTTACTTTTTTCCCTGCTTCCTATTGTGTGAACTTTGTGTAATTCTAAGGGGTTGAGTGTTATGTGTTTGTTTGTTATAATTACACAAAATTTCTTTTACTTTATCCGACTCTTTTTCTTTTTCTTTTCAAGTTCAGAGTTAAGCTTGTCCTTGTTTATTTATTCTACAGTACTGCTTATAAATTAATGTGAGTCCCTTACCCGTGCCCTTTTGTACAGTCCCTCAGTGGGAGAGAAGCTGGAGTAAGCGGATTATTTTGAGCTGAGGTATCTCTGTAACATTGTTTCTAACCCAATAAAAACTGGGATTTCCTTGAAACGCGCGATGGTGTTGGCATATCAAAATATTAACACGATACAGAGAAGCACTGTCTACATGTGTGTGCGCATGTGCGTGGTGAAGTTTAATGGATATTGGATGTTAAACCTAAAACCTCTGCTATTAGAGAATGTCTATTACTGAGGAGCAGGTCATGTGACTCTCAGAAATTATATCTTACCCCAGTGTCTCCAGTTTACAGTGACGATCCTTCAGTACAGCAGAGAGACACTTCACTCCTGAGTCTCTGAATTTATTCCAAGACAGATTCAGTTCTCTCAGATGTGAGGGGTTTGATCTCAAAGCTGAACTCAGAGCAGCACAGCCTTTATCTGAGAAGCCACAATCACACAACCTGCAGAAAGACAATGATACATTCTTTACTCACTCAGTTCAGGACACAAAATAAAGTTTTACAGTCACTACAGCCTTAAATCATCACATTTTCCTCAAAGATGATGGTTCACCACTTTACTCTGACAGAGAGTTATATGTATGAAAAATTGTGCTGCGGCCTGAACACTGTTATTAAAACTAATTTCAAATTAAGTGGAGCACTTTTCTGGGAAAAAGATGAATAGTTTATTTGCTTCATCTTCTAACAGTTACTTATGGTTTAATTTGTCTGATGGAGCCTTCTGAGATAACAGAACTTCATTCAGTAGAAAGTACTCTTAATACTCTGAATTTCATAATGGCTTGAAGTAGCACATAGAAATAGTTTTTCTTCACAGGAATATGATGAACACAACCTGTCAGTTTCACAGAGAGGGAAGATACAGAGAGCCATACACCTCGTACACCTCATAAAAACATCTAACTGCTAATAATGTAATACAAATTGCACCTTCTTTCTTGCAAACTAAGCAAATCAGACTCCACAACAAATACAATTGTTATATCATCAGTGCAAGGTTGCTAAGGAGCCACAGGTTCATGAATTTAATTGTCTTGGAAACATAAAAATATCAAGATTGTATTGCATTTGTTCTTTCGGAAAATAAAGAAGACTTTATGAAATGAAAACCCTAATTGTCTTTGTATAGGTGATGGTCATCTAGTACTTCAGCAGGATGGTTCACTGGTTGTGCAGGACAGTGGACCCAACTTTGCAACAGTTTTTAAATTATGGTTTTATTTAGTGGCAACAGCTGCAGTCAAGCGTTTGTGATAACTAGCAATGAGTCTTTCACATCGCTGCGAAGAAATTTGGCCCACTCTTCTATGTAAAATCGTTTCAATTCAGCCACACTGAAGGGTTTTCAAGCATGAATGGCCTGTTTAAGGATCTCAGTCGGATTTAGGTCTGGACTTTGACTAGGCCACTGAAAACCTTTCAGTCTATACACAATACTTTTCTTTGGTATTTTTATAAAATATTTAAATTTTATATTTTATAAAAAATGAAAATAAAAAACAAAAAAATATTACATTTGTATTTTGCATTTGTAAAATAGCGTTAGAAATTATGGGTTGTGTAAAGAATGATTAAAAACAATACAACAAATGTTATGATAAGGAAACTTTCCATCTCTTCCATTCCAGTGATTAAAAATAAAAATTTTAGAATCCGCAGAAGCTCATTGGTCTGCGCACAACCTCTTGTGGGCACGCTTTTCTCTGAATACCCGTTTTCACGGGGGTGGGGCTAAGAAACATGCCTCTTAGTTTATTAATCTGCGTGTTTGTCACAGGGTGGAACGATGTAAATCCAGGCGCAGATGAATGACAGCAACGTTAAACTAGAGCGCGGTCGGAATGCGGAAGCGAAGGTCAAATACCGGGAGATCAGGCAGCATAGAGTCTAAGCCAAATCGTAAAACGAGAGCCGTAGTCAAAAGAGGAAGCTTTAAATCGGTAACCGGGAAATCAAGCACGAAGCGACAATCCAAAAAACGTTAAACAAAAGCCATGGTCAAAAACTAGGAAGCGCGAGATCAAAAGCCAGGAAATCAAGCAGCGAAGCGACAATCCGAATCAAAAAAGTGAGAGACGAGAAAATGATGAAACAAACGAATTTGGCAACGTGAAAGCATAGAAATAAAATGCGAGAGAATCGAGGCAAAAAATACACAAGATAATCCAGCGATTTAAGCAGCGCACAGCGCATGCTTAAATGCTGGAGTAATCAGCCAGGGATTAGAAGCAGGTGTGCAGATGGAGCGGAAACGGGGGCGTGGGAAAGGATACAGACAGGCTAGGGTAAACATGAGGGCATGGCGAGAGGCGAGACGGCGTAGCTGGGACACGTGGAACGTAGGATTGATCCGCCACATAGTTGAGAGGAGCAAGAGCTTAACAGCGCAGGGATTGATTATCTTAGTGATGGTGAAGGGACCGAGGTAACAAGGAGAAAGTTTGCTGCAGGTGGTCTTTAGGGGGCCCACCCTGTACATAGGAGCCTGAAAGCGTCTGCGGTCAGCCTGTCTCTTGTATCTTCTGCCGACCTGTAACAGCGTTCTCCTTGCTTGCAGCCAGGTCCTTTTGCAGCGTTGGACAAAAGCTTGGGCAGATGAGACACTGACCTCCTCCTCCTGAGACGGGAACAAGGGCGGTTGATACCCCAGGCAGCACTGGAAGGGAGACAAACCAGTAGATGACGATACCTGGGAGTTGTGGGCGTACTCCACCCAAGGCAGGAACTTGCTCCAAGAGGCGACATCTCGGGAAGCCATGCACCTTAAGGCTTCCTCAAGGGACTGGTTCTTTCTTTCGGTCTGACCGTTGGACTGGGGATGAAAACCTAAGGACAGACTGGGAGTGGCTCCAATAAGTCTGCAAAATGCCTTCCAAATTGTGAGGTGAACTGGGCCCCACGGTCGGAGACGATGTCTTTGAGGAGGCCATGAATGGGATAGGATTGGTAATGGTCGGAGAAGACCTACCGGCACGATGTTGGTGTGTTTGCACCTGGTGCAGACGTCACATGCCGCCACAAAGCTGGAGGTGTCCTCCTTGACTGTGGGCCACCAGAAACGTTGTTGTACTTGAGACATAGTTCGAGCTGAACCAGGATGGCAGGAGAGCTTGGGCAGAGCGGAACGAGGTGAATCCAGGCTTGGGCAGAGCGGAACGAGGTGAATTTCAGATGAATGGCAGCAACTTTAAACTAGAGCGCCGTCGGAATGTTTAAGCGAAGGTCAAATACCGGGAGATCAGGCAGCGTAGAGTCTAAGCCAAATCGTGAAATGAAAGCCGTAGTCAAAAGAGGAAGCGTTAAAAGCAGCGCACAGCGCGTGCTTAAATGCTGGAGTAATCAGCCAGGGATTAAAAGCAGATGTGCAGACTGGGCGGAAACGGGGGCGTGGGAAAGGATACAGACAGGCTAGGGTAAACATGAGCACATAGAGAAAGTGACAGTGTGGGGAAAAAAGAGAAAGCACGAGGCAGACAGGGCATAAATCATGACATTCTTAAAATGGAAAAGTTATTTGCACTCTATATTTTTTAAATTACGGAAGTGTAATTTCCCAATTTCTCTTTATTCATGCAGTGTTCTGTTTAAAAGAAAACAACAATTGTCAATTCTAAGGTAACAGCATGTACAAAATGAATAAGCTACAAAAATCTATTCAAACTATGTTACAATGCGCTACAGTTACTACGCTAATTTAGGAAACTATACAAATATTATATAACTCTAATACATTGAAATAAATCAGTCCAATTTTTAACACAAAACTATTTTTTTCTAGCTATAGCCCCATAATTTCTTTTGCTGAAGTAGGTCCCCATTTTTTTTTTCCATGTCATTAGCCGTCCTGTCAGCTTCATGACACTCATAAATGCTTTGAACAGGGCAAGAATAAAGTTAATTGGAGAGAATGCTCGTCTAATAACATTTGCGAGCCAGACTACCAAAAACCTCAGCCGGTATCCAGGGAAAGCCAGCAGGCCCCACTTAGTCACCATGACCACACCTTCTGGGGTGAAGAGCTTGTCAAGATTGGCTGAGCAAAAAAAAAAAAACATGAATGATGAGATCAATACTTTTAATATTTATTTAAAATTAAATGTTTGAAAACATGAGGTTTTCCCATAAATACATAATTTTGAAATAATTAATGAACACACCGGGACAACATTTTATTATAATTACATTTAATGGAAAAAAACTAACAAACTACAATTTCATTAATATTCAGAACATTTCATTCATCTTAAGACTTCATAGGACATAACGTTCTACATCACAACTCCCTTTATGTTTGTATGAAAGTTATTATGGACGCTTGCAGTAATATAAACTTACCATCAATTCCAACAGCATTTAGAAGTTGTTTGAAGCGCGCTGTCACTGCATTCAAAGTGTTAGCCACATTCTGCGATATCTCTTTAATACCATCCCCTAGGGTCTGTTAAAAGCATTGAAGAAAAAAAAATAAGCATAGAATACAGTAGAAGGATCCGGCTATTAATACAGTGCAGTGGGCACAGGTTCAACGGAGGTTAATCAGACCTTTACTGTGCTAGTGTTCACTGTATTACACGACATACATGACTTTGTGGAAAGATGGCTTTGCAAAAGCAAGTTAGGTCTACCTACCTTTAACAACGGGTCGGCTGCATGTTGTCTGAAGAAGGAAACCAGATAGGAGTAAGCATCATCCCCAAGGCTACTAAAAGTGGATTGTGCACTTTGCAGCAAAGTCGAGGCTATTTCTGCTATAGAACACACACTCTCACGAGGCAGTATGAACAAAATTAACACAATAATGACCAAACACTTTGTCATTTTGCAAACTACTGGCACGATTAACAAATCTTAAAGTGCGTACCCTCTGCTATCAGAGATGCGATTAAATGAGCTGCTGGGGTTTTAAGGTGTATACCTGACTATGTGCCGTGACGCCCAGATTATTATCGACTTTTTTTTTTTTCATTTCATTTGTTCTCTTTCGCTTTAATTTAACTAGAAAAAAACTCGTTTCATGTTACTAAAACAGAAATTGCAACCCCCTCCATTGCATGATTGCACAAGAAGTCAAAAGATTGCACACACCTGCTTATTCAAGGGTTTTTCTTTATTTCTCTTTATATTGTCTACAATGTAAAATAATACTGAAGGCATTAAAACTATGGAATAAAACAAAGTATAAACAAAGCAGAAATGTTTTATATTATTTAATATAGCAACGTTTGCTGTGATGACACCTTTGCACATACATGGCAGTCTGCCAACCAGTCTCATGAGGAAGTTAACTGGAATTATTTTTGTCAAAAGTCTTAAAAAGGTTCCCATATCTGTAGAGAATTTTTTTTGGCTCCCAATAGTGTGTACAGCTGTCATCAAAGTAAGCGGAAAATCTAAAATATGAAACATTTCTTAAAATATGCTATCGTTTACCAAATAATTCCAAGTGTTCTTTTTTTTTTGTTTTGTGAAAATTGTAAAAAAATAAATAAATTTTTTTTTATATTAATTATTATATTAATGAGTAAGTGTGGCCAAATTTAACTAATATATTAATTGTGTCTTTCTAGCACCTTTGCTAAGTATTCTGTTTACCCCCTTGATCATACAGGTGGTCATGCTGGATAAAATAGATGCCCAGAAATTGTTTACACCCTTAAAAAAAAACATGCCCTTGATATATTGTTGTTTCCTCAGGGATAATGTTAAAACTTCTGGGTGGATTTCTCTGTTCGACTAAAAACCTTTATAAACAATTATCCTTCAGAGATGCAAATATTTTTTCATTTAAAATATTGTGATGCATTTAGAAAAGGCATTTCGTTTTCTTTTTTTCTTTTTTTCTCAAAGTAATCAGCACTGAAATCTTTCAGCACAGGTCTCTCAGACACATTGTATGGATCCATACGGAAGATCTTCATTAGTACAGACATCAGAGTAAAACTTCTTTGAAACACACACACACACACACACAGGAAAAAAGTAGCATGGCTCAAGACAAGACAGAGCCAGTATACAAAATATTTAAAAAATATGATGAGGATGAGGCAGGGTTAAGTGAGGGTATATGGCGATTTTCTGTGTGTCATTCTATAATTTGGTGTACGTTTAATAAAATTAATGTTTCTTCGCAAGAGAGTGAAGAATGTTTCAAATTAGGAAATCCCTTCGGTTTAACAGATCTGCTAGTTGTGAAGCTTAAACATTGTTTTTGTTCCCCGATTGATTATGCACACTACTGGGTAACATAGGTAACAGGTAATTTCCCTATTTTTACCCATAACTGGGTAAAAGTGGTAGGACTCATCTAGCTGACAATGCTCTGTTTTAATGAACAGTATAACAAACAATATTTGAACAAATCATTTGATTAAAACCATATGGAATGTGTAAACCACAACAGTGTAAAGAACATGACTGAAGGTCAATTAATACACTCAATGACAACGAGCTATTATAAATAATATATACTATTGCATCACTATTATCCAAACAAAACAACTTAGAATTTACATGAATAACAGTGCAGGGGGGCACACGTGGCCTTTATGTTGTTCTGAGAGGAAATTAGTGTGACAGTGGAAGAGTTTTAAAAATTCAGGAAAGGTTGCCCTCTGGCGCCTTTGTAGAGAATAGTCCAAGATAGTCCAAGTTACACTGTGATATACAGTAGTGTCAAAGGACCCCAGTCTTTAGATTTCCAAATTGTTTTAAGTAACCCATCTGACACATATTTAAACTCAATGTCATAAACTGAATGGAACACTTCCTCCACTACACTCAGCTTATAATTATACTGCATCAACTAAATCTATCTACTGTAGATCTGCCCAAAGTAGCCTATTCATATTTTTCACAAATCAATTAAATCAATAAGCATTGGCTGTTGGAATATGGGCCATTGTTAAAATAATGCAGGGAGGCATGAGGACTGCTGATGTGGCTAGGGCAATAAATTGCCATGTCCGCACTGTGAGACGCCTAAGACAG
>JAOVVB010144853.1:0-11963 GCA_028570985.1 Heterobranchus longifilis
GGGGGGGGGGGGGGGGGGGGGGGGGGGGGCTTCTGGGGCTCCAGGCCTCAGTGTTTTCTCTGAATCTTTTAGGTTTTTTAAAATACCAGACTGGAATATTAAGCCGGTCAGCTTTTTGGATTTGACGAGTCAAAAATCACTTTGTATTTCCCCCCCGTCACATAAATGTTCAGTGAAACCTGGACTTCACTGTCGGCCCTTTTGTCCGTGTTTTCTTCCATTTTTTTGTTAATTATGACGAAAGCAAAGCAGGAAGTCATGTAACGTAATATTAAGAGCGAGAAAAACATTTAGGAGGGCTGGATATTCCCTGTATATATCCTCAGCTCTCATACAGAACATACTGTTTACATATTCCTACTGTAATATTATTTATTATTTATATTCACACCTGTCTTTGGAGCTTTCTAATCACTTGTACATATTTTTGCTTTTCTCTTGTTTTTTTCTTGTTCTGCACTGTGACATCCAGTCAAAGTCCTTGTATGTGAAAACTACGGCAATAAATGATTCTGATTCTGATTCTGATTCTGGATGGATGCATCAAACAAACACAGGACTTTGACTCAGGAGACCAGTGTTCTGTTTGAAACTAAAAGAAAACGCTGAGTTATTTTAAATTTAGGAAACGGACGGAACCACGTCATGTTCTGCATCACGTGTGTAATGACGTCATGTACGTACACACACAAGTGAAGTAATGTAACAAATGCAGTTTTTAACATCTTTTTCTAACCCTGACCAAGTCGTTTCTGTGCTTAAATCTAACCAACTTCACAACGTTCATGACATGTTTAAAACCACAACCGTCACCTGTAGGTATGAGGATGGAAAACGCTGTCATGGGTCGTATTTCTTGCCATCGCTAGGGGCACTAATTATGAGAAATGCTCGTATGGGTCGTATTTATGGAGGAACAAACGACTTATGTGCTCTTTTGGTTTGGAGGACTTGTTGTGAAAACTAGTGCCGTAAATGGGAAATGCCCCCGGACCCCCCTCCTGAGCCCCGAATGTTTCCAACATCTGTCTCCGCCCCTGCTGAGCACCTGCAGTCCATCTGCAGCAAACAGGTGTTGGTCTCCCACTGAGTGTGCCTGTCTGTCCTGGACATTGTTTATTATAAAGCCTCTTTTTTTTGCAGATTATGCTGCTAATTTTGCACCATGGCAATGTGTCTTCATAATAAAACTAAAGGATTGTAATGAAAATATAATAAAATATCATAAATGTGACTATAAGCTACCTCCACTATATCTTTCTGAGAATGCACTTTTTTCCCTTTTTTAAAAAAAATGACTACTTCTCTAAAATTGTCTTTCTTGTCATCACGACTCAATTTGCAGATAACATATGAGGGGCCACACCTTTCCCCTCATCTTTGCAACATATTTCGCCTACCTGGAGGATTGCTATGGCAACAGGTTGCCAGTAGCGACGGGGTGCCACTACAGTCCGTCCGTGCCTGTGTGTCTGCGGGGATGAGCGGCGCGTCAGGACGAGCAGAAAACAACAAGCAGCAGAGGGTGAGGTCTGCCCGGCGCAGTCACACAAAAAAAACAGAGAAATCACCACCGAGAGGCTTTTTGTGGTATTTGTGTCATGAAGTGAGGAGCCCTGCGGTCTGCAAGGACGTTCACTGCTGCTGTTGTTTCGGTGAAAAGAGTGTGAAACGTCGGATGTACAGCAGGATGGAGAGCTGCCGCTGACGGAGATTCCCGAGCTGCCCTGATAACAACAGGTTAGTGTTTACACACTCGGTCACTTGCACCTGCAGCGGAGCCTCTCACCACCACATTCACCTCCACATTAGAGCTTTTTTTTCTCCCAAAATATGTGAATTTGATGGTTTGATTTTTGGTGCCGTCAGACGCACCGGAGAGGATTCTTTCTTTGCACGCGTTTTGATGCATCCACGTGCAGTGCCCGCGAGGAGTCCGGCTGCATGTGGCTCATGCACCGGCACGTCACAATGTACAGATGACAATATGTCAGACAGAATATTTTATTATGCAGGTTTTATACGTGTATTTAAATGGCGGCTCTTTTTTTTTAGCATTGAATTGTTGCTGAGCTTTCTGCGTTAAAGCTGCGGGAGTGTCTACCTTTGATCACTATTGGATGGCATGCATTAGGATGGATCAGGCAAAATAAATTATCAGTATGAGGATTCATATTCCTAGCAGCACTCTTTTGCATTTATGCATTCATTGCATGCATATTTCTGCATACACTAATCTAGAATGGCGTCATATTTCTACCTCAATTTGTAATTTTGTAACGTTTACCCCCTTTTTTTTCTCCTTTTCTTGCATTTTTTTTACATACACATATTATGGAAAATTATAGAAAATTAGAGTTAGGCCTATTATTTAAACAGTTTAATTATAAAATAAACATTAGCCTATAGCCTAATGATTTTTTTAATGATTATTTAGATATAATACAATTTTCATATTCTTGCTGTTTCACTGTTGCATGTGTTGCTTTATTTGTCACATGCACAAACAGTATGTGACATATAGACGCTATTATGTGTGAAAAATAAGAATTAGAAAATAAAATAATAAATACATGTTAAAATGTACATTTCTACATATATTTAATAATTATTGTGGTAATGCTTTATATTAAGGTCCTTGTAATAAAGGTTAGTTAATATGTAATTATATGGTGCTTATGAACATTATGTGTTAATAATTATGGCATCATAAACATGCCTATTGTTAGATTGTAAGACATTTATAAGCACTTATAAGAAACATATTGTGTATTTATTGGCAGTTAACTAGAATTGAATGTACAAGAACAACTAGATTAAGATTGAAACCTCCGTATCGATGCTATAAAAAATAAGAATAAAAATTAATAAATAATGTGGGGTGCCCTGGTATCTCTCTGGGTGGAGTGCGTACCAATAAAACTGAGTCCTGACTGCAGTGGCCCGGGTTCGAGTCCAGCCCAGGGCTCTTTATGTCCCCCCCCGCCCTCTGTCTCTATCACCATCTAAAGCAGAGAAAATAAATCATTCTTAGAAATAAATAAATAAGATGAGAATAAAATAACAGTACAAATGGGTGAGAATGCAACAGGAAAGTTACAGGAAACAATAAACTGTATCCGGCAGAGTTTTATTAAAACAGTGACAATAGTACGACAGTATAAACCGCAGCGGTAGTAAAGTAAGTTATTATCAGCAGTAACAAAGCAGAGCTCTCGCTTTAGATTCAGTAACTGCAAAAAGCAACAAGTCCTCCAAACCACACGACCACGTGTCGTTTGTTCCTTCTCTCTAATACGACTCGTACCAACGTTTTACTGAAACAGCGCCTCTAGTGGTGGAAGTTATACGACCCATTGAGCGTTTTTCACCCTCATACTCAAACGCTACATTCTCGGATTGGACACGCCGTTAATGGACGTTGTGGCGAGAGGTTTATGCAACAAAACAGCTTGGTAGGGTTAGAAAAAAAGGTTGTGGTTTGTGTTAAAATCCTGATATTTGAGACTTTAAATCACTTCCGTGCATGTATGTTCCGTGACGCGGTACATCGCGTGCCTCCGGTTGTTACGTTCACTTAAAAATAACTCTGTTTAATTTTATTTTCGACCGTGACATGAACCCAGGTCTCCTGGGTGAAAGTGAAAGTCCTGTGTTTATTTGACACCCACTAGCTCTTCTCACTCTAAACACTCCGTCACATTACTTCCGGCTTTTTGCCGCCATGACACGGCAGAGAGACTCCGAACAACAAAACATCAATATGGGTCATATACTCTGATAAATGCATAATAATGTGTTTCTTAAGTGCTTCTAATGATCTTATAATCTAACAAATGATTCTATTATTCACACTTATATAGTCTTAAGCATCTTATAAGGACTTACTACCTAACGCTTATTACAAGGACTTTAATATAAAGCGTTATCATTATTTTTAGAGTATTTTTAGTATTATAGCCTACTGTATTTGCACATTGTACAACACAGTGTCTAAAACAGTTGTCTTTGCAGTCATTTAATAACACGGGACATTTTATATCATGAAATGATCGACAACATGCTGGAAAATGAAGTCCAATAATTCCCCGAAACCATTTCATTTCACCTCCTCTGATGCAGTTTGAATTCTCCATTAGTCATAGTCATCACACACACACACACACACACACACAGGCGGCCTGCAGGTTAGATCAACTTTTCAACATAATCTGCTTCATTTCTAAATTTGGCTCGATGTTCGTGTCACACTCACTTCCTTGTCAATTTTCCCTCTCCGTGCTCGACATTGTTTCATCTCTCCACGATCACCACAGCAACCGTCACTGATGCTGTACAGTTGCACCAAAATAACTTGTGCACTTATATAATGATGGTCACTTTCTAAAATTAGACACGGTGCATGTGTATTCCTATTTCAGGGCTTCAGAAGTAATTATTTATTCCTAAAATGTCGCAGCTGATGATCAAAGTGCACGGACAGACAGATCATACGACCTCCTTCAAACGGCGGAGACGACATTTTGAAATGAGAATATCTCTTTTCTAAACTTGTCAAGAGAAGCTTAAATGTTGAGCGTGTCTCTGTGTAAGACTGTCAAGAAAAGCTGTAAACTCTGAGCACTTAGTCACCGAGCTGCTGATGTAAACGTCGGCGGTCTTTGAAGTGCATTACATAACCTGCTAACAAAAAGCATAAAGAATGATTTGTAGCCCAAAGTGCTAATACAGCGGAAACCACAGTCACCACGTCTGTCCGGGTCAAATTGATCGCTGTATAAGCGGATGATCATTTTAACAAAATGTATTTTTCTTTATTTCTCGTGCAGATTACCATCCAGTTGACGTTTGTGTATTTATTACATGAACATAAAGTCATGAAATGACAGCTTCGCTGTACTGAATTTCGAAATACATTACAGCTGTAAAAATTACTGCACACATTAAATTACAGTACTGTGTATAATTCAAATATGCTATAAAACAGTACAGCAGTGTATATAAAATACAGCCTACTGTGCAGTTTAGATTACAGTACATTTGTATTTTTTTTTAACAAGTCTGAAAATAAACTATTAATGCCGAACTTGTAGCAGAGTTTAAAAACAAACATATTCATAAAATAAAATCGTATCATGGAAGTAAAGTTAAAAAAAACACACAAAAAGTTAGTTTTTACATTTTTTTCTGCTGTATGTTGTCGTGTATAAAAAGACCCAACATGAACACTGTAAACATTACTTCATTACTATAAGTGAATTATTTAAATGTATTTATTTAGGAATGGTTCTGTCCCAGGCTTTTTGATCCATATGAGCCAGTGGTTCTCAAAGTGGGGTCCGTGGACCCCCAGGGGTCCTTGAGGGAGTTTCCAGGGGGTCCCCAGAAAAAAGGGGAATCATAAGTAACACAATGACAGAATGCATGACTATTTTGGTCATTTGTTTCATGCAGTTTCTTAAATAAAACATTTAAAATAAAAAATCACACGCAGGACTTTCACCCAGGAGACCGGAGTCCGTGTATCACGTGACCATCACATGTATTTAAAACGCAACACGGAAGTAGGGATTTGAATGCAATCCCCGTGGTTTTTTTTACGAACCATACCAAGTCATATTGTTGCCTAAACCTACTGAATTCATCCTGTTTCACAACGTTAAACGCGATGTTGATGACGTGTGCATCACGCGACCGGCACATGTAAATAAAACGGAACACGTATTATATCTACGAACTGTTGTGCAGACATTTGCGTATTCATAATTTGACCCGTTTTTATGAGAATGCGTTGCTGTGCTGTAGCAGTGATTCTCAAAGTGGTGTCCATGAAAAGTTTTCAGATTCATGAATTCAACTTATCATGATTAATATTTAACAAAAGGCTTCATAGTTCGACGAATTTCTAAATCTGAATTCATAGATTACTTTCTAATCCAACAGATCTAGAACTCTTAGAATATTTGTAATACATTTCTGTTGTTTTACATAACTAAGACTATAAAAGTGTAAGAAAATACATCAGATTATTCCAAGAGACAAACATGAGGGGCTCCCTGTTATATTCCTTATCTTGTAAGGGGTCCTCGGCTGAAAAAAAGATGTTTTTTTCAGCTGAGGACCCCTTACAAGATTGAGAAACCTCTGATACAAGCGACTGACGGCAGTAATCACTGTAAGATGTTTCCACTGTACTCGGTAACCTCACTGTCTTTAGAGGACAAGGAGACAAGATTATGATTTTTGACAGTGAACACTGATGTAAAAGCAGCGGACGAAGAAAAACAGTGCGTTCCTTATCGTTTCTCACAGCGGGGGCAATGAATCAGTGCTGTGAAATATCATTTTTGAGTTTTAAGTGTGATGGATTACAGTCTGCTGATCAGCGAGGCAGGCCTGAAGGCTGCTGCTCTCTCTGTCTCTCTCCTGAGAGTTGCCTACAGAGATTTTTTTTTTCATTTCTTCAGGCAGAAAGAGACAGCTCTCCTGCCCGTCCTGTCACTTCCAGCAGCCTCATAACATCCACCGCCCCTCCCAAGTGATTGTCAGTCTCTCTGACGGCTCTTCACGCTTTACGGGAGCGTGACCGAAAGACACAACCCGGACAAAGAGATTGCAGTTTGGCTTGTGCAAACATTTCGCAGAGGCGATTGATATTCTGGTATAATTGGTGGGAGTGGTGGAGCTAATTAAAGTGGCAACAGACACATTTTCTGCTTTAAATTATCATTATAGAGTAGGTCGAAACGTTGATTGCACAATATAATTGCTATCGACCAATGACACCATCGGCGTTTAGATTTGTATCAGCCTTCGCTTTCACTGTCCGGGTACGATCTCCCGGGAAAAAAGAAAGACTCGCTTTACGGCACGAGCTCCGGGACGAGAGAGAGTTCATAGACTGTATAAACATCTTTCTACTAGAGCAGTAAAACCTGCATACTTATTAATACTGCCGGCTGTTTTACTCTGCCTTTATTGTAGCACTGAGAGTTAAATGGGTGTTTATGCTTTGGAGAGTAGCAGGCTGCTAGCGATAGCCTGTTGCTAACAGCTAACACCAACAGAAACTAATGCAGTGTGTCCTGTGTTGTTGTGCCTCTGAGGAGAATATATTTATGACAGCAGCACCAACAATAATACCACTTGGAAACGCTCGGGGAGGAAAAGTATGAAAAGTAATCTGTAGCCTCTTTAAGCAAAGTTTTTCAGCGTGCAGGTAAAACCTGCAGCCGTCATAATGACTGCAGCCACTAGAGGGTGCCGCCTAACAATAAAACGTATATATGCGTTGTAATTGCTGCATGCACATACGACTTATTGGGGTCGTTTTTCAGGGGAGGACAGTCTTATCCAGAATATCTTACAAAGACATGAGGCATTCAATTCCTCTGCACCAGAATACAAAGTCTTTTTGCTTTTCAGGGGTCTCGCCAGATCATAGAGAAACCCTCAAGTTCTGTCTGGTGATGTTTTTATCTTTTGCACACAAGACCAATCAGGACTTTAGGGGCTCTGTAAGATCATAAGCACACATCCAAGAGGAAACTACAAAAATGGCGGACACAGCATAAAAAAAACCTGCTATAGTGAGGCGAAATGCCAAGCGGACAACGTTTGTTCCAAAACGCGAGCGAATCTGGGCGACGGCGGTCAGGAGGGCGCGTGCACTTCTGGTGTCGTTGAACTCTGAATGTTTACAAACCGCAGCAAACAAATCCTTTCAATCGGAGCAGTCATGCGAAGAGGAAAGCAGGGAAAAACCTGTTTCTGCAACCCCACATTCTGTAAATTATTCAGATGTTCCTTTAATCTTTTATGCTTATTAATCTGTTGGATTATTTACAGTGTTCAAATGAAACAAGGAAAAAGAAAGTGGTCGCTATTAGTAGACATGCAACCGACGACAGGGGTCACGAGTCGACGTCACTTCACTTTAACGTGGAAACGTTTGGGAAACTTTTCTTCCTATAATTGCATGTGACTGCTTATGTTTTATTGTTGTGATGTAACAATGTCCTCGGCAATTAAGTTAGTGAACAAATAGGATTTGCATCCAAAGCTACAGAAATAACATGCAAATAAAATCCCTTTTAAGCAGGAAAGAGACCAGATGTCTGAGCAGTCTCACATATCAAAGGTTTAATAACTATTTTGTGTGTATAGTGCTCCCATACTGTTCGCAAAAAAAAAGAGAAATTGCAAAACTGGTTTGCGGCAATCACTCTGAGAGTTTGCTCAGCAGGAGAAAAATACATAAAACGATGCTGGCTGTTTTTAGATTGATGAATTTACCTCCAACTCTCTTTATAGAACAGACGAGCCGACGGTCTCCAAATGTGATGTATTTGGCCTCTTTTTGCCAGAACAAATGATCCGCACGGAAAGCTGCAAGCTGTTCTTCCTGTTCAAACGCTGAAGAAAATGCTGTCCAATGCTAACGAGCACGCCTCGGCACATAGCTGACTAACAACCTAACCAAACTCCTGTAGGGTTACTAATAATTACTGTCGCTCCTTACAGGGCCGGCCCGAGCATTTTTGGAGCCCGAGGCGAAATCTGCCCAGGACGGCCCCCCCCCCTCTACAGCAATCTTTTTCTTCCTCCTTTAGATGTTTCTGGACTGCGTCTAGATCTGTGAAAACTCTCCCAAGATTCATTTCATAACCATTCAAGGCCAATGCCTAACCTCAACCATCTCGCCAGACTTTCATAAATCCTGGGTTACCATCTACTGTAGACACGACCATGCTGCTGCTGCTGCTGATAGTTCAAAGTGTTGTGCTGTTGCTAAGTGTATCAGCGGCGCTACACCACAAAACAGACTCGGCAAAACAAAAAACATATTTTTCTTAAAACATGATAAAAAAAATCAGATCAGGGGGCACCCATAATTGTATTTTCTTTTTAAAAAGTTCTTATTTTTTCAAATTTTTTCTTTCTTGATGGTGCAGCGCTCCCTCCACCTGCAACCATTTTTTTTAATCATCATTTCGATATCAACTTGTGCATTAAACACATCTGCGACACACAACAAAGTTTTAATTAAAACAAAGAATCAGTAGAAAACTGCACTTTAAACTATCATTATGTTTTTATGGTGCCTTTTATGATCAGTTCAATAAAACAATGTTGGAAGTAATTTGTTGTACTTTAGCAGTTTACTGAAAGCAGAAGAAAGGCAGAACTGCACTTTAATATCTGTTTATTTATTGAAAGGAATATCGTTATCGCGTTATTCCACAAAGTTGGCTCATATCACATATTTTCCTCATATCGTGCAGCCCTATTTAAGACCCCGCTAATCCACATAAAAAGGCATGAGACTGCAGGGCCGTGTGCACACACAGAAAATGAAAAGAGAAGTTGAGAGAATTAAAGGAAGAATGCCCAAACGTAAGTCTAAAGAGGGTGGAGACGAGTTTTAAAGTGGAGGTACTTCTGCAGGAAGTCAACGCCAAACGAGCTGTCACATTTAGTAGCGTCTCCCTCTCTGCAAATAGATCTACATGGTCCTGGAGGATGAATTCCCTAACTACCCCTGGCACTCTACACATCAGTTGATATTGAAATGCTGTGTATTTCTAAATAAATGTTCAGATACATTAGCACAGACCAGCGGACGCAGCTTCTCTGGGGCCCTGCAGCAGTTTCCTACTTTACCTGGTTAGTCACCAAATCTTCATCAGTTATTCATGTAACCTCGTCTGAGGCTACAGCCACATCAGGCTACTACATTTTCGATTTAAAAACGCAGATCTTTTGCTACGTTTATGACTCACGTCTGCCGTTTCTGAGCCTCTAAACCGGAGACGTTTGGAAACGCCTCTCTGTTGTTGTGTGTACATGCGAATATGGAGACTTTTGGAAAAGATGACACCCGCGTCAGTCAGTCTTATCAGATCGGTCTACATGCTGTTTGTGATTTCATCGTTCTTGTGTATCTACTCCTTTCCTGTTACCATGGCTTCATCCTCTGATAGATAATGCTCCTGTATGTCGCTTTGCAACAACTCCCAATCTGTTTTCCACCATCTTTACCGTCTCTTTGCTTTCAGAAACATTTCCACGTCGTCGTCAGTCCAAACAAAGAAATCTCTGCGCTTACTTTTCACCATTGCTGTTCTCCCTTCATAGTATTTTCTGTTATTATTATTATTAATTCGTATTCATGATTTTCAGCCGCTGAATCGATGCATTTTCAGTTGTTTTAATATGAACAGAGATTATTTTTCATATGATGCTAAAACGTCTGTATGGATGGAGATTGTTTTCTTTTTTCAAACGCCGGTTTAAAATGAAAACGTAGTAATGTAGATGTGGCCTGAGAGGACATGCATGATGATGATTAAAACTAAATGGTGTCACGGAATATAATTTGCTGATGCAGATTGGTTGCATATGAAAATAATTAACAGGAGACAGGACTGGAGAATGGCGTGCTGTGGTTTAATGAGGCCAGTACAGATCTACCTCCAGAGCATTGTTGCTTCCAAAAAAAAATGTTGTACAACTCAAAGTGCCAATTCAAACCCCCCCGAGCTGCAGACATTCAAGGACAAAGAATCCTTCTTCGCTCACAGAGCGGGCCGTTCCAAAAATAAACTCACCTGAGATCCACTTTGTTCTGGCCTGGGTCACATTTTGTTTTTTTTTTCCTCTCGTCTATAGATTTGAGACTTTTCCCTGTTTTCTACGACTGCAGTGAGTTGATGTATTTGTTGTGCTGTTTCTCATCTGTCAAACCACAGAGGACACGCTCTCCAGTATAATCCGTCTTTTTGGATTCTCTCGCAGGTCTTATCCGCTGAGCCCATCTTCCCTTCCAAAATCTTTCAGCAACCGACAAAAGAGCTGGAGCCGAGACGATCAAGCATGGATGTGCCCAGGATGGCTGAGGGCCTCTTCAGCAGCACGCTGTCCTCGTCGGGCGGCGGCCATCACGTGCCTTCCTACCTGACGCTGGAGCAGAAGGCGGCCTTCGTCTTCGTGCTGCTGCTCTTCATCTTCCTGGCCCTCCTCATCGTGCGCTGTTTCCGCATCCTGCTGGACCCGTACCGCAGCATGCCCTCGTCCAACTGGACAGACCACACCGAGAAGGACACGTTCGATTACCGCATCGTCTGAGGAAAGTGCAGCACAAATTAGGAAAAAAAAAAATTAAAAAATCAAAATAAAAGAGCACTTTGGCCCGAAGAACAAATGACGGCCGATTCACCAGGAAAACAACAGCTTTGACTGAAAAGAATTTCGACGGCAGGATTGTCGTCGAAATCAGCGCCAACCAGAGATCAACAGCTTCTCCCTGCCAAATCTGAAAATTCTCAACTATAACAAAACAACCAGAACTATGCTATGAAAGATTATTGATCAAACCCTCAGTCCAAACGATGCACCGGAGCCAGTTACGGTTACCCACGACTTCCATTCCCTTCCCTCGGTTCTGCTGTGGACTACCTCGTTCCTCGGTGTTTTCATCTCACAGGGTCGAAAATCTGTCGAAGCCAGTTGGTTTAAAAACAGTGTTTACATCGTATCATGTTTACGTCCTTTAGATTTTTATTGATAATGTAGACAATCAGTGTTTAAAAATAGTCGGTGAAAAAACAAGTCAATAGTTGAGGTTGTTGAGGTCTTTTTTTCTTTTTTTTTTAGCGTATTTTGTCTTAATTTTTGTGGACAGACACGAGAGGTCCAAAAGACTTTGTATGACTGATGTGATTCAGGCGCAGAGGAATGTAATGCCTTATGTCTTTGTAAGATATTCTGTGGTGGTTGTTACCGTGGAGACAGTTGCCCCCCCCCCTCCCCCGGAGAACGGCCCCACAGGTCGTTTGTACAAGCACCTTATTATGACCCATCTTTGCGTTTTAGTGTCAGGCAGCGCCCTCTAGTGGCCAGAGTCATTATGACGGGAGAAAAGCAGGACGTCGTGTAACTTAGTATAAAGATGGAGAAAGTAC
>JAOVVB010144873.1:0-11962 GCA_028570985.1 Heterobranchus longifilis
TGTTAAATAGGTCTACATTCAGACAGCCATCACTGATATAGAGTGTTTTGTCAATAACATGGGTCCTCTGCTCTGCAATATACAGAAAACACATTTTCAGACCAAACACTATGTCAGTGATGGCTGTCGGAATGTTGACCTATCTAACAATTATTTTAAACTGTAAATCACTACAGCACCTTTAAGGCATCAATAATTATAGGCTAATTGAAATGGGCCATTTTGCATATTGAATACTTTTTACTTTAAGTATATTTTTATGCTAATACTGAGTACACCACTGCTTTTTATTATACAATAGTAAGTTTCTGTGCATGATATAATATAATAGCAATATATTGCTTTATCGTGTCTCTGTGAATCATGGCACCCTGATATTTAGATTTAACCATTTTCCCATTTATATGCTTTTTTTTCTCATTCCCTCTGTGTGAACTTTAGGACCGTCACTCCAAATGACGTCTCTGATTTGCACTTTACAAGACCATCGAGACGATGTCAACTGGTGTGCGTTCTCTGGCAAACTGTTCGCCTCGTGCTCCGGGGACAAAACCCTCAGGATCTACAGCGCTCGTGACTTCTCCGAGCTGCCCTTCTCGCCGCTGTCCGGCCATGGCTACAGCGTCCACTGCTGCTGCTTTAGCAGCTGCGGGCAGTTCCTTGCCTCGTGTTCAACTGATGCAACCACGATTGTTTGGTCCACTGTTACGGGGGAGATCGAGGCGGTGCTTGGGCATCCCGGTCGTAGTCCTGTGAGGATCTGTGCGTTCTCTCCTGACTCTGCACACCTGGTTTCTGGTGCATCGGATGGCACTTTGGCTCTGTGGGATTTCCCCTCCAAACAGCTGCGCAGGTACATTTGATATCTTACACTTTTATTAGAGCTGGAACAATTAGTCGATCAGAAGAAAATGATTTTTTAAATTTGTATTTATTTATTTATTTATTTTTAAATTAGTTTTTGACGGCTTGGTACATGGAAATTACATTGTTTCCAGGGTATCGGCTCTCATGGAACATCCTAATATCATGGAAGCAAACTCATAAATCCAGTAAAAATAAAATAAATAAATCCAAAATGAAAAAAACAATACAGCAACAGAGATAAAACATGTCATATCATACATATATTGGGTCCTAGTACAGGATAAAATAATCACAGAGAAGACTGATATTTATTTAGATCTTAATCTTCCAATTTAATGTAAGCCCAAAACTGGTCCCAGGGAGACCCCTCTTCCTCCTGATCACCACGTAATCTACTAGGTTCGGTTTCAGATTTTCTACTTCACTATGTTTTGACATTTTATAGACTAAATGATTGAGGGATTAATTTAAAAAAACAAAAAACAAAGATAATTTGGCAATTGCAGGCCCACTATTCTTATAGATATACAACACAGAACAAGTCTCTTTCATAACCTGACAAAGGGAGGTGAAACCTCAGTGCAAACAACTCTCCTCACATGACTCTGTTTACTGTGACATGACAAAATATTTGCACTGTCCTGACACATTCAGTTCCATATGTTATTATACTTGAACAATGGCAATAAAGCTGAATTAAACTGAAACGAGGTGCACCTGTTGATGCAGCTGCTGTTGATTGTGTTTAAGACTTTACTTTATTGTCCCCAAGGGGAGATTTTTTGCCTGGACAATGGTGCTACAGCTGCAGTTAACCTAATACAATATGTATCCACAATGCAGAACAGGGGTACACAAAAGACACAGTAATAAGTCACATTTAAACATAAAAACATAAAAGATATAAATACCGTATTTCCTCAAATATTGGCCAGGTTTTGAATAATAAAAAAATGTTCCACTTGTGTGGAGCATAGTATTTAAAGGCCACTTTCCCAATCTCAGTATGAACTTTATGAGACCTGGTGCAATGTGAAAAATGTTCCATAGTTAAAAAGAAATGTAAGATCCCCTGGTGCTTTGTAAATAAAAAGAGTGCAGTGCTGTTCACTTCATATCATAAAAACAATAAAACCATAATACATAATGCCTAAAACTAAATGCAGCAGTGCCTCCTTGCCTGAGAACTACAAGTAAGGATGATCCTGTTTTCTGGTTGAGTAGTGTTATAGACTTTGGGACGGAAAGAAAGCTTGAAACAGTTGATTTTACATTTACTGGCTCAGTAACAGGTCGGATCCAGAATACAGAAAGTGTGACGGGTTCTGACAACAGTTTTTTATAGTTAGTGTGAAGGGACGGGTGTCACTTTCATTGTAGTTTTCACAACACTGTCAATTATTGATTGTGCAGGACCGGAGCGGTGACTGACACGACGATGGTAGCCTGCTCCTTCAGCCCCTGCAGTCAGGTGTTCATGACCGGCTCCACCTACGGAGACCTGCGCCTGTGGGACCTGGACATGAACCAGCTCCATGCTGAGAAAAACGCCCACGATCTCGGGGTCACCTGCTGCACCTTCGCTCCCAGCATCCTCAGCGGTGAGAAGAATCATTGCTGCATGTTTATCAACTACTCTGTGGCACACGGCTTAGTCTGATAGAATAACATCTGAATTATATATTAGTCTATACTAATAAAGACAGGATATTTTACAGGTGAACAATTAAAACATATTATGAAAATATTTGTACTTTAAGTTAGTATTTTAATATTATGCCAGTTTCTACTTCTACTCCACTACACTTCAAAGGGAAATATTGTACTTTTTACTCCATAACTGTAGTTACTAGTTACTTTACAAATTAAGAGTTTTGCACACAAAGCATGAAAATGTTCAAGCGCAGCTGAAACAATCAGTCTTAGAAAATCAACTAATTGTTTAAAGACCCTCTCTGGTGAAAATCAAGTTTTTAACCATGTTAACATGTCTATATGGTGTTTTTTAAAAATTTGCTATGAGACATAAATGAGGAGACACCATGGCTGAGAATTTCAGGTTTTATGACATCATATAATGATGAACTAATCAAGTCACTTGTGGCTGATGCATTCTGTAGCATAACAGCGTTTTTTCTGAGTTTTTATTATTTATTTATTTGATTTCTTTCCTTTTTTTGTGGGAACAAAATAATATATTAATCATAGCAGAGTTTTTTTTTTTACATACTTTAAAACATGTCTGGTGGATGACTTTGAGTCATTTTTCATACAAAGACATTTCATGGATCCAGCTTCTCAAATATGATGATTTGCTGCTTTTCATTTAAATTATTTTGATGAATTCAATTGATTTAAAAGTTTCTGCATTGAGTGCTTTGACTTTTAGTACTTCATTTTCCTGATTGTACTATGTACTTACATACTTTTACTTAACTAACATTTTCAATGCAGGACTTTTACTTGTAAGAGAGTATTTTTACAGTGTTGTATTAGTACTTTTACTTAAGTAAAGGATCTCAATACTTCCTCCACCACTGCTGGCGGGCTAAGTAAAGATGACATCTACCTCTTGATCTCTTTGTAAATATTGTTAAACACCAATATCTTAAACAGATGACCTACTCCATACGACTCCAAAAAGAATCAGGATAAAAACGGTAGAAACATTGTATGTTTATTTAGCCAATGAGACAGATCTTTCATAATTACTGTATGCACAGTGTGCAATATTTAAATTTTTGTTAGGCAAATTTAAATCGTCCCATGACCTCATATTTGTTTGCTCTCATTTGTTTTTTGCTTACTGAAAAATGTTCATACATAAAAGGTTTTAAAAACAGTGAACAGTGAATATAAGATATATTAACATTTAATTTTGACCTGTAATTTACTGGAAATTAGATCAATATGAATAACTGTATAAATATGCAAATATTAAACAATGATTCAGAAAAATAAGGGTCAACTGTACATGGAACTGCAGTGCATATCTGTCAACATATACTGACATCACTATATCTCTGATGAGCTGACATTACATCAGTTGGGTGTTACACAAAGCATGCATGTCTCCTAGTTACAGTACATACACACATTCTTAAAACAGATGGTTGTATAGGAGGCGGCATTACTGTAATATTGACATCCACCATTCTCTGAGGCTTGTCAAAGTCACGTCTGTCGTGAGCACAGCTAATCTGTTTTCACTGCAGGGGACAAACTATCGACTGATTGTTGTTTGTGAACGATCGAGTACAGTCTGTGATTTGTTTGGCATCGGGCAATATTTTTCAGTTTGTTTGTTTTTGTCTTTTTAGGTGGTGAAGTCGTACAGTTTAATCTGGCGTCCTGTGGGCAAGACAGTCTCCTGAAGATCTGGGCCATTAACAAGTTCAGCTCTGGAGGTAGAGTCTGTCTGTCTGTCTGTCTGTCTGTCTGTCTGTCTGTCTGTCTGTCTGTCTTACAGTCTGAACTGTGGATAATTCGAGGCACGGCGGTGTGTTGGAGAAACTCTGCACATACACTAGTTGTCTAGACTTGAGACAAGAGTCTGAGGCAGAATATTGATGTGTGCAGTTTCTGTATCAATTGACTCAACTGACATTTTATTTTAAAGAAATCCAGAGTAGCTGGCAGTCCAGGCCCTATTCTTTGTGTTTTCATGCTGTTAAGTGCTTGTTTATGTGCACAGATTTAGCACATTGCAATTTCTCAATTTCATGCATTCAACAGCTCCCCTTCTATTTTCTTTCTGTTATTACTGACCCATTTGAGTAGCCTTTTTCCACTGTTTTTGGGGGTGAATCTTATTAAGATACCACCAACATCCATCACTCACACCACAATCCAGTTCTCATAAAAAAACAGGGTTTCCCTGGGTGCTTAAAAAGTTTCAAGTCTATTCTAAAGTATGAAATCCAATAATCTGAATTTTAGGCTGTAAAATGTCTTAAATATGATTTTGACTGGTCTTAAAAAATTTGATTGGATTATGAAGTTAAAGTTACTTTTCTAAAGTTGCATTTGCAGTTGCATTGCAACTTCAGTCTTGCATTTAAATGTATTTTTGGGAAAAAATTGTATTGATTACGCTTAACAAAACTACTAAACGAAACCGATGGATCTACACCAAATGTGACAACTACCAAAACAAAGACAACAAAATATAACAAGGCATAAAAGGCATTTCTGTATTAATTTAAAGGCAATGTTTCTTCTATAAAGTCAATGGAAGTTTACAACCAAAGGATATGTCTAAGAGTGTGGTTATGTGGGTGCATTGCAAGGGGGCTTGAAAATATTTTTATTTACAAAAGGGGGGCCTTGCAAAAAAAGTTTGGGAAGTATGGATGTGAAATAGGTCTTAAACTGCTTTCATCCTGATCTTAAAAGGGTCTTTAAAAGTCTTAAATGTAACTTGTTGAAACCTGCAGAAACCCTGAAAAAAGGTCCTTCCTGTAATATGGCTTGGTTGACGTGAGTCAGGGTAATATCTGACTCATTTTGTGTATAACTACAGTTGTTTCTCTCTCTGTTGTAGGCTATAAGATGCAGCTCCTGCACACATTAACTGGCCAGTCGGCTCCGGTGCTCTCCTGTGCCTACTCCTCTGATGGGCAGCTGCTCGTGTCTGGGTAGGAGCTTTAAGAAGGTTAAGGTTTGATTTTAGCCAATATTTTCTGTCCCTGCCAGTGCAGACATGATCACACAAAACAACTAAAAAAACAACAACAACAAAAAGCAGACAGAATGTTTACAGTGATGCAAGTATTGTCTATTTCAAGCAAATACATTTTCAATTAATGGCTGCCTGGAATGTAAGAAGAAATATGTAAATACATATTTGTATGTGCAAATGTGTAGATTATATACAAATTATATATGATTGGCTAAAACATGCACACAAAAAAAACACTTGTATGTTCCTTTAATAAGCACATTTATTAATTTGTAAGCATCCTTTTTATCCCTCATAAAAATTCACAAGAAGGCTCAAGGTATTTATTTATCATATGCACAACAATTACAGGGAAGCAGGCTCCCTCCATCAATGCTAATAAACATATGTATAAGAAAGTTGCTACAAATTGCTACAAGCCATATGCTAAATGCATATTTTACATCAATCTCTTGATCCGTATTCATGTCTTGATCTATTTAGGATCAAGAGATTGATGTAAAATATAGATTGTTTGCCTCTTTACACGGAGGCCATTGACAACTGTGTGCAGTACTTGAGTGGAACCACTGGAGGGAGACACGGATTGCTTTATTTCTCAATTAATCAATGTGGATCTGAACATGCTAAAGCCATTATTGTTATTTAAAATATTGCTCACATAGGTACACTTTTATCTTTTTTTCCTGCAGCTCTGTGGACAAAACTGTTGCAGTCTATGATGCTGTAAGTACATCTCTCCTTTTTTTTTTAATTGATTTACTCTGTAGTAGTAGGTTTTCCCATAGCCTTTTGTGATTTACTGCTCCATTCATAACACAATGTTCATATTTTGTTTTGCGCTACACTTTGTCTGTTTGCAGAAAAATGCAGTTTTGCTTTACACACTGAACCAGCATGAGAGGTAAATACTCACTTATATTTATGTGGTTACGTTTTATTGACTGGATTTTCTCATTGATTATAAGCATGCATTTTTGTAAGTCCCAAGGTAAATATGTTAATTTTGCTCTCATCTTGCCAGAATATCTTGTATATAGTTGTGCATTTGTTATTTATTATATATTATGTCTTTCACATAGTTGTATCTTGACAACATTCTAAGTGAGATATCATGGTTTTCATGTCTAAAATAACAAGACGTTACATTTAAATTAAAACAATATATATTTTATCAAAAATGTAAATGTGTTTTTTTGTGGTGAAACACCAGGTTAAACATTTATACTCCACCACGTACACACTTGATGTTGTTTGTGCAGAATTCCTAAGAAAGAGGTCTTTCACACAGTTTCTCTGGCAACCGGTGGTAACTCTTCTGTTTCCAAACATACACAAGCTCAGTCTGTCTTTAATAAACACATTCTGGGGAAAATCCACTGCAAGATGCTTTGCAATGCTAACACTGAAAAAACACAGGTATTGGTAGTATATTTCAGAATCAGCTTTAATGTAGCCTACACATACAGGGATTTGACTCTTGCTCTCAATGTGTACACACACACACACACACACACACACACACACACACACACACACACACACACACAATAGACATACAGTTAAAACAAGGACAACAAAGCTGAACAAATGTAAACATGAACTTTTGACAATTATGTACATAGGGTGATTAGTGTAACAGATTTCAGTCGACATACTATACTATGACCTTTTTATGATTTTCTTCTGACATATTATTAAATAAATATATTATTACATAAATTATGACTTTTTTTCAACATACTATACTATACCTTTTAGGCTTTTTTTTATGACATACTATCCAATGATGTCTTTATGACATTTTGGACATACTATTGTATTGTATTGTATTGTATTGTACATACTATTTGGACATTTTTGTCAACATACTACACTATGACATTTTTTCGACTTTTTTCCTACTTTTTGACGTAAACTATTACTTTTTTATGACTTTATTTCAACACACTATATTATGGCTTTTTTATGACTTTTCTTCGACATAGTATACTATACTTTTTTATGACATACTACTACTTTTTTATGACTTTATTCCAACATACTAAATTATGAGATGTTTTTCAACATAGTAAATTCAGACTACATATTTTTCGATATACTATTCTATTACTTACTTACTCTTATACTATACTATGATTGTTTTTGCATACTATAGCCTACTATGACTTTTTTCTGACTTTTTTCTCGACATACTGAATTATAACTATATATACATGAGGTAGGTGAATATGAGAGTATACAGTGTACATGCATATATGTATGTATATATTTAGCATTTCTGGACGTGTGTTGCTTTTTTAGATAACTGGACAAATATGATGAGACGTCACATTGAGATATTTCCAGACTAGTTTTATTCGGTTTTTATACCACAAATTGTTGTGTTTGTGACTTCAACATTTGTCCACTCACAGCGAGATCTCACATGTACGTCAGGCAGAGACACCACAGACAGCACCTTTAATAGATTATGAGCCAGTGTGGTCACAAAACATGCATTTATCCTTTTTTAGAAAAAAGGTAGGACTGCTGTCACTGCGTCTCTCCCCCTACACATACACATACACACATGTACACATAAGCCACAGCTGAGTGATCGCACTTAGAAGCTATTTAAGTCCATCCAGCCACCTGTGATTGAAAGGCAGAAAGCTCACTTCCTTTCAGTGGGGCAAATGAAAGTCATTTTGGAAAATCACGAACTGAAGTGGGAGTAGATGAGGCAAGTTGTGAGAAAGTGGATAAATGGCAAAAAAAAAAAAAGTAAATCACAACACTTGACAAAATGCCTCCAGGAAACTCATTTGACTTCAGACAAACTGATAATATAACAGTGAGAGAGTATCTTGAGGTTGTGTTAGTGCGTGCCTTTCTCTAAATTCTTATTGGAGGTTTTTAAAGACGTTGATTGAAAGCCAACTAGCTTTTGTGGATCAACATTTCTGAGCAATCCAGCTTAGGTTTTAGAGAGATTGTCCTCATTAACGTTGCTTTGACTTTCTTGAATCTACTGAAAATTTCATTTTAATCCTTATTTAGATCTTTAGTGCAGACGTTGACGTGGTAAGCCATCACTGAATTGGCCCTCTGATGGAAAGCATTTGCATCACTGCCACATATTTAGGTCTGGTAATGAGCCGTATTGCCCACCTTTTAACCCTGTAAGAGCCGAACAGAAGCCTCAGAGCCTCAGGCAGGGCTGCACAGCTGCTATGAAGATTTGGGGGTTTTGGCTTCAGTTTCTGAATCCTTGATGATCTGATGCTCACAGAATCCCTATTATCTTACAACTTACTATTACAGGTCTTATGTTGTTTGTTTTATTGTTGTTTTATTGTTAACACAACCAACATTCAGGTGATTACTGTCCTCTGCTGCAGGTATGTGACAGCATGTTCCTTCTCTCCAACTTCACCACTAATTGCGACCGGATCTATGGATAAGACTGTAAACATCTGGAGGCTGGAGGACGGATGCAGTGACCGTGGTGGGGCACGCACGCACGCACGCACGCACGCACGCACGCACGCACGCACGCACAAAAAAAATAAAATCAGTAATAGCATAGTATGCAAAAACATATTTTTATTTTTTTTCAACATACTATATTATTACTTTTTTTTCACACTTTATTTTGACATGTTATGACTTTTTTATGACTTTTTTTCAACATACTATACTATGACTTTTTATGGAATAATATAATAATTACATTTGTTTTGTCTTGTAATCTATTTTTGTGTCTGTCTCCTTTAATCACCCTTATGTCCAATGGAAAGGCGGGAAGTCATGGCCTGGTTAGTTTTATTTTTATTTATTATTACACTTGACACTTGGAAGTTGAAAGGAAGGGAAAGAGCTGCTTTTACAATGCCAAACATACAAACGAGTTAAATATTTAGCAGAGTTGCTTTTATTTCATCCCTGTGTTGAGATGACGTGTGTTAAACTGGTTTCATCTTGTGGCGAAGGACACAAGAGTGCTCTCTTTTTCTTTAATCACTCGTCAGTCTCAACTTTGCTGAAAGATTGCAATGCATTGCTCATGTTTACAGTTACTTATTCCTTTTTGTGTGTGTTCCAGAGTCGTCTGCTCTGACATCCAGTGAAGGTAAGAAGAAAGAAAATATGCCTCATAGTTTAGTATATTACACTGGAGTGCCTGTCACCAGTAAAAATCACTAAAAGAAACACCTCTCTGCATACAATATGTGCACAAATACTTATATTTTTGTCATAATTGGCAGTGGTCATGTGTTTACCAGGGTGCAAAGTCCATGTTCGGTCTAGCATTTCTGTCTGCAATGTCCAAGCTCTTTTTCACTTTTTAGTTTCATCTTGTGTCAATGAAAATGTTATTTATATCTTTACACAAGCCGCGCTATAGCCACAGCCCCCTAATCAATAATTAGTCAGCAGGATTCCAGGATAGTGTTGCACAGAGAATATCTGGCAATTTTTCAAAAGGTGCTGCAGCCAACAAGGACTGAGCGTCTGGCTTTGACTCCCCCTCAGGGACAACCTCAGCGGGCCAATCCAAGCTGCTGGTCAGCGATTGGTCGGAGGGGGATGTGTCAGCGTGGCTGGTGGAGGAAGGCCTCGAGGGATTGGTGGACAAATTCAGGGCCAACAACATCGATGGGACAGAGCTGCTCAGTCTCACCAAGGAAACACTGGCGTCAGAGCTGCACATAGGTGAGGAAACATCACACGCTGCTCAGCGGGTGCAATGCCACTTCCTCAGTTCTCTCACAGTCCTAATGCTCGCTTTTGTCCAGAATGTAAGAATATAAACCCAGTCTTATGGGTATTACACGTCCGGTTTCCTGTGAGAATGAACATGGGCGTGTGTGGATTAGGAGTTTTGTACCTATTTACATGGATAACAGGCAGCACATTAAATTAAAGTAAGGGTGAAGGAATGAGTGAATGTTGATGGGGGTTTTAGTCAGCAAGATTACATAATATTAGGCTGCACTGCAAAAGTACTCAGCTTTGGGGCTTCAGCAGTTCTGACTTTAATCTGGAGCACTTCATCAGTTACATAACCCAATCCCCAAAACAGTATTTCCCATAAGGTATAAAGTGGATTTACACCTAATATCATTAGGCCTCCTTGGTTATTTCCCAGTCTGTCTGAGGTGGGGATTTTTTTTTTGTTTATCAGATTTTATCAGGCATATTTTTTAGCTTCTTTGCAACCACAAGGCTAAAGTGTTGTTGATGTCAGTCTACCAGCTAGGTCAGTATTCGTCATGTAGTTGTCAGCAAATGTTTGTTGCATTGCCATGCCGTCATTTCCATCCCACAGTGGCTGTCAATCACTCCTCAGTTTACACAGCTCCAGTGCTGTGACAGCTTGTGTTCACATTGTTCTGTTTTTAGTAACGGTGCATGAATCCCACCTTCTTAGCAGAACTAACTTGGAGAACAGCAACATGCTTTATCTGCTGCAATGAAAGACAGAGAAACATGCAGATTTTTCAAATGTGGGAGTGAAATCAATAAGTGTGCTTTCCTTCTAAAGAAGCAGCATGATGAGATTGAAACACAGTGTACCAGTAAGATTACCAGGGAGTCTATAACAGGCTTTGTTTTCATCTGTAGTTCACTCTTTATTTTATGAAATTATTATTATCTATGTGTTGAGTGAGTAAGTGAGTGAGTATCTGTCTGTCTGCAGCTTAATCTCATACTACTGGACCCATCAGCCTAATACTTATTGTGCACATTCATGACTGCATGTTCAAGGACCTCTTGTGGTTGCGGTGCTTCAGTTTTGGAAAAAGCTATTTTATTGACTGTTTCATACCATCATTGACTGCTGACTCCTCACTCCTCTTATGTGATCAACAACTGCTTCAAGCAGCAAAAGTGAGCGCGCCCTCGTAGTTTACCTGGTAGAGCGCGTGCCTCCCTCATGTTAAAAGGCTGAGTCCTTACTGCAGCGGCATGGGTTCGAATCTCAACCTATGGCAATCTGACTCGTGGCGCCCTGGTGTGTGTCTCATGTACAGAGTCCTTACTGCAGAGACCCGGGTTTGAATCTGACCAGTGGCCCATATGTGACACAAAGAAATATAGAAATAGTAGAAATATTTCTAATTTCTCCAGCAGTCCAGCAATTTTCTGCAAAAATAACAGTTTTCAAATTAAAATGCACTTGAGTGCCTGCTTAGTATTCAACTTTGAATTGGACAGACAGTCAGCAGACATGATCTGCTCCCACCATGTTCTCTCTCACCCACACTCAGTGTTAAATGCAGGAATAATAAAAATTGTGTGTGTGTGTGTGTGTGTGTGTGTGTGTGTGCGTGTGCGGGTGCGTGTGCGTGTGCGTGTGCGCCACCAATCGTAAAGTCGGCGGGCAGAAGTATGACTTGTGGATCTTCAAAATCTTCTCATGCACCA
>JAOVVB010144884.1:0-11962 GCA_028570985.1 Heterobranchus longifilis
GAAGCACTTTCAGTAAGAACACACATCTGATAACGTTATGTCGTCTTAAACAACACGCCGTCTCTGCACTAATCACTACTAAGTCGTTCTGAATCGCCTCTGAACCGTCCGTGTCCTTCTGTTCACGGCTAACACGAGCAACAAAGCTAACTAGCGCCTAACACAAGGCTGAATCCCAAATCCCTCTCTAACCCCTGATCAAGGGCACTACTTGGAGTGTGGAACAAGGGACTGAGAACCCTACATACAGTAGCGCTTTTCGTTTCTAATCTTTTCCATTTAACACTATTTGGGATTCGACCCCAGAACCCGGAAGTTAACGGAGCTGATATTCTAAAGTGGAATAAGTGTAAATATAAAGTAAATCTGGTGAGTTTCTCAGGACTGTCCACCACCTCCATGGTTTATTCTTCTCACCTTTTTGGCTACAGAGAACCACTAAGAGTTTAACACCACTCTCACCTCCTATGTGAAGCTATATCACACTCGAGGTCGTGATATCTTTAGCCATGATATCTTTAGGATCAGAGTCATGCTATACACCCTGTATAATATGTTCATTAATTATTTATTTAAAGTAAAAAAAAAAAGAGAGAGTGGGTGTGTATATACAGGATACAGGGTTTTATGGTAAACACAAAGGTATAAGATTTTATAAGAGCCACATATCTGTTTTAGGTAGAACGTAGACACAAGAACATTGTGTGTATAATTTTCCCTCTCATTCAAAGAAAAAAAGACTTTATGCACTTAAATTAATTAGAAAGTGTGATTTTACAACTTTTCTAGCTTTTCCCCCAACAACCTGGGGGTTACAAAAAAAAACGTGTATATTTAGCATTGTGCTTTTTTATTTATTTATTTATTTATTTTTACAAAATAGAACAGCATTTTTATAATTTTGTTGAATCCTGTTTAGCTTTAAAAAAAAAAAAAAAGAAACCTTCAGTGGTATCCATTACAAATATTATAAACTGAGCTACCTTATATAACGGTCTAATGTTAGCTAAGTCAAACATGTGTTTATTGATTTTATGTCACATTAATAGACTCGAAACACTGGATAATAAACATATAGAAAAGAAAAATCAATGAGGTAGAAACAGAGGATGCTGCACTGGTGCCTATGTGTTTAAACAGGAACATCGAGCTGAGATGACGGCATCAGTGTTCACACGACACCAATCTGATAACATGCGTGTTTATATGCTTTAGGAATTTAATTAGAATAAACTTTTTTGACATGAGCAAAGTGGTTCTCTCTGAGCAAAAAGAAGAAAAAGATATATTTTTCTCCCACTTTTACAGTATATCCCGATTGATTAGATGCTTTACTGGGTATGAAATGTGAAGCCACTCAGAGCTCCCTCCTTAAAGGGACTAAAGTAAAGACTAGAAAGAGATATGTCTGATCTCACTGAGTTCATAAGGAATGAAAGTTTATTTCTTTCTCGGAAACACATGATGTCCCCTATGTTACCCCCAAGTAGGACAAAGAATATATTTATTCTGACGAGACAAATGAAGTGTGTATAGAGTTAATATTTACCCACTAAACATTTCATTAATTCCCCTCTCTTATTCCCATTGACCCAATTGAGATGGGGTCACACTCTCCCGATTGATGCATTTTTATTCTGATTAGGTGATTATTGCCATTATTAGTGGAATATAAGAGTACATGTAAACACACCCAATGACATGAGGAGTAGGTCTGAAGTAATCATTTCTCAATTCGCCATGAACCATACAGGCGACCTATAAAATTTTTTTTAGGTTTTTCATTTTCTCTCCTTCATTAAAAGAGAAAGTGATATAATTCATAAACAGAATGATGTTGCCTCGCAAGTTAATTGTAAGCCATACTGTACATAAATTCTCTAGCATGCCTTTATGAAGAAAATAATATTATTGCCATATTTTTTCAATTCACTAGTGCAAGGTTATGACTGTGTTTTTTTTTTTATGAGTGTGAATGTTTAAAGATTTTAATAGAGTGGGAAGAAAAAGTATGTGAACCTTTTGGAATTTCATAGTTTGCTGTATGAATTGACTAACCCTTGACTTAATTGAAGATCAGATCACATTTGTAATATGTCATTTGTCATCTAATGTAAGGGTATTGACAAATATAATTGTGCGCCTAAAATAATAACAAAGAAATTTAAATCTTTTATGCCTTTATTGAGAACAACCATATAATACTCATAGTGCTAGTGGAAAAAGTGTGTGAATCTCTGAGTAAACGACCTCGAAAACGTTAATTGGAGTCGGGTGTTAGGAGGTGTGGACTAGAGATACCGACTGATTAAAAACCACACAAACCTTTTTAGTTTGCTCCACACAAGAGGAGAATGTTTATGTGAGCCACGCCTCGCCAACAAAAGCGTTCAGAGGATCTCTGACCAGAATTGTTGATTTACATAAAGCTGGAAAGGGTTCCAAATGGATTTCAAAGACTTGAGAAATTCACCAGAGACACTTTGGGACTGGGGCTACTTTACCAAGGATTGGGCAAAATGATCCAAGAAGCACAACAATGTTAAGAAACAACCCCGAGTGACAGCCAAAGATTTGCACATCATTGGAACTGGCTAATGTCTGTGTTCAGGACAACACGCACGAAGCTGCGTGCACCCCTGAAGTTTGTGAAAGAGCACAGTGACACTCCACAGGGGTATTGGCAAAACGTTTTGTGGACTGATGAAACTAAGACTGAACTATTTGGAAAGAACATGCAGCACCACATCTGGTGTAAAAAGGGCACTGCATATCATCATGAAAACATCACCCCAGTCGTAAAGTGGAGGAAACATCATGATTTGGACCTGCTTTGCTGCTTCAGGGCGTGGCCAGCTTGCAGAAGGGAAGATGAATTCCCAAGCATTTAAAAAAATCTTCAGGATAATGTGAGAATGTCTGTATGTCAGCTGAAAGTCTGTAGTTTGGACAAGTTGAGTGATGCAACAGGACAATGACCCAAAACGCCAGAGCAAGTCCACAAGAGAACGGCTTCAGAAAAACAAAATCCTCCTTTTGGAGCGGCCGAGTCCGAGCCCAGACCTGCATCTCCATCTCCATCTAGGCATTTGGTAGACGCCCTTATCCAGAGCGACTTACATTTTTATCTGATTATACATCCTGGCAGTTGAGGGTTAAGGGCCTTGCTCAAGGGACCAAGAGTGGCAACTTGGTGGTTGTGGCGTTTGAACCTGGGATCTTCTGAACCGTAGTCCAATGCCTTAAGAGACACACATGAGACATCCAAAGAATATGACTGAGCTAAAGCAGTTCTACCAGGAAGAATGGGATAACATTCCTCCTGAATGATGTGCAGGTCTGATCCACGGCTACATGAAGCACCTGGTTGAGGTTATTGCTCCCAAAGGGGCGGGGCCAACCAGTTATTACTTCCCAGGGTTCACTTACTTTTTCCATTCTCTTTTTGAATGTTGCATGACTGTGTTCAATAAAGACATGGAAGATCTCTTTTTTTTTCATGTTATTATTTTAGGCAAATTATATATATATTCAATACTTTTGACTTAGATGAAGATCACATCACATTTAATGACAAATTAATGACGAAAACCATGAAATTCCAAAAGATTTCCATACTTTTATTGCCACTGTATCTCTTTACAGATTAACTGCAAAATGCAAGTAAAGTTCACGTGTGTGCTAATGACTACGCCACCGTGCCGCCCATTTTATCTATTTTCATTTTCTCTACGCTGCCTGAATGTGCCTGATCTCTTTTTCCAGTCAAAACCCTTAGTATATACTGGAGTTACTGTATGTGAACCTCCACTGTGTGGTTACTGTTTACTTGGTAAAAATGGTAAGTGACAAAAATATAGAAGTGAATCTTGCATGTAGAGCTAGTCCAATTACTGCTGCTTTCACACTAAGTTTTTTTTCCTCCTTGAACACCAGCACATGTTTCTCCATCCAGCTCTTACAGCACGGCGCAGGCAGTACCGCGGCTGCAAATTACAGGTTTAAATTAATGTGCTCATTCTAACACATTATCATCGCTATAGTAACAGCTCATTCACAACAGCATGTACAGCACACGTACAAAAACCGTTTAAATATGTACAGTGCAACAAGGATTTTATTTATTTAGCGACTCCAAATGAATTTCAACCTTCTTTATAAGATAGTAAATGCAATGACACAAACAATAAATTGCATTATTTTACTTATTCAACTAATAAAAATAGCAAATTTGCAATTTAGGAATACGGGGGGGGGGAAGGAGAGAGGAAGGGAAATAGGGAGAAAAAGGATGTATGTGCAGGTCTGTGGGCAGTGCCTCGATGGGATGCGGGCACAGGCTGGTGAGCGGTGGCGGTGGGCAGAGTGGGCCCACGTGGACAGCAGCTCCTGCGAGCTTCCTTGATCAGCACCTGTCGTTATCAGCCAAACCGTCCCCTCCCAGCTCTCACGGAACACACAGTGGCCTTTTCCTCTTCGTCGGCAGGGTCACGAAATCCAGCTCTGTTTGAGAGTCCCAGTGCCGGGAGGAGCTCCAGCAGTGCGCTTGTGGCTGTCCTCAGCGCGATGATCAAAGGCATCATTCCATTCGTGACTTTGAAGTCCCAGGCGCATAGCAACTGGCCTCTTAGATGTCACTCCTCACGCTTTTCGCGTCCTTCATGGTTCTCTGTCGCTTTCCAGGTCCAGACAAACAGACCGCTAGAAAGGCAGCCCGACAAAAACCCCGAGATCCATTAATGATGATTAGCCACCAGCCAGTGCCCCTTCCCATGGCCCCGCCCCTCTCGCACACCTGCAGAAAGGGGGGCCACCTACCTAGTGAACCACAGAGTGAGCGAGGAGCAATAGGAGATTTAGGCGCTTGCCACACTGTATACTTAACTACCATTGGATTTCTTATTTGTCATATTGGTCTTTTTATTATAAATCATCCCTTGCTTTTCTGTTGCATCACATTACATTTGACAAAAAAAAGAAATGACATTGTTTTCTTCTTCAGTGCACATTTCCTATGTCTTATTATTATTTTTTCCCTCACAAGTTGCTGTGTTTAAACTCTGCGGTCTAGACTCTGTTGCAAATCCTCGACTCAGACAGAAATCTAGCAACCTCAGAGGCAACATGCAGGTCATGTACATAGCCAGACTGGTGCATCTACAAATTCAGCTCAAGTATCTGCGTAACCCGAACGTCACTGCATAGAACTTTATTAGCGTTAATGCACCGACTCTGAACGCGGCCCTGAGATACATCTCTGTCAGTTTGCTTGATAACGTCACGTCACTATTCAGTGAGATGAATCTCCTCTGCGGTGCGTTCCTCGCCTCCACTCGTCTCTCGACTCTCCTGCTCTGTATCTGTCTGTACTGTGACATATTGATACAGATTTCTCATTCTGTTTTAAGCCTCACCAACAAGGGAACCTCATATCACACACTGTCAGGCTGATATGCAGGAGATTTGTCAACTCGGAGACAATGAGCGAACGGAAAAACACAAGCCGTGTCCGTGACTATCCCTTACAAACAAATGTCTTTTTAACAAGTTCTCCATCAGCCCTCAAACTTTTCAGCAGAAATATACATGTTTGTTCCCGCCCCTGATCATTTCCCATGCTGCCTGTGAACCAGAGCGGCTTTACTGTAATCAGTCATGTATTGATCCATGCGAAGGGGTTTGGCATCTAGAGCAGAATCACGAATGGTTTCCGATGCTGAAACGATGCCCTGAAACTCAATGAGCTGCTTATTAGGATGAAAAAAAAGCTATTAAAATGTAATAGCAGCAAACATTTACCTTTACCATGGGGCATTCCTTGGCAGCTGTACCATCTCTCCTCATTATCTCCATGTTCACAGGGGATTTACTTGTTGTGATTCTGGGAACTTTCGGGATATCCTGAAAGGAAAGTCAAGAAAAGTTCAGTGCAAATAGACTACAAGTGAACAATATAGAAAAACCGTGAATCCTATTCGATTTTTCTGTGATTCGAATCAGTCAGGCATGAATCAATCTTTTTGTCAATCTTAAGTTTTTAAGAACATCTTGTGCAAATTTTGAAAGATCTTTGGTTTATGACTAATTATTAGGTCATAATAATACTACTGTATATTTCAGTTTATTAGGAAACCATTTGATTTCTGATATCAATGAACCTGCTATGATGATATACATTATGCCACATTACAATCTGAATTTATCAGGCAACTAATTAACATTTGATTATCATTGATTTGATTATCATTGATTTGATCGATTTGATTGATCTATCATTATTAGAATAATAATAAACCTAATAAACCTACAGGGAAATGCATAAAAATGCATAAAAATGCTTTAATTCCACCATGATTTGCAAGCTGTGAATCACTCATAGCTCATCATGATTTGTGGGGGAAAAAATGCCAGAACTGGGCTTAAGTTGCTGATGTTTCATTGCATGAGTCTAGTATTTCACACTATTATTGCTGCTTAAAATCATAGACCGAAAATGAACAGCGGTATGTATAGTAATATGACTACATGTTGGTGTAGAGAGTGTTTGAGTGTATTCATCAGCTCGGTTTTATTCCTTTGTCTAGCGCTTAACCCTGACGGGAGCTATTCTGATTTACTGCGCACTTAAAAATCATTTCAACCTGTACCACTGTTTTTTGTGGTTTATTTCAGTTCACCGGTGCGCGGGGAACAAAAGCGCAGGGTTCACGGGCGATTCCGGTGAATAAGTTTTGATGTAAAAGCTCTTGGGTCCAGAATGTATCTCATGTATGTTTCTGACTCAAGACCCATGGGTTAAAGACTTCCTGCTGGCTCGTTTCATTCGACATGTGCGATCTCACACTATCTATAATTCACAGCAGGAGCATAGTGCTATACTGTCTACCATGTTCTGTATGTGCTGGCTAAAACCAATACCATTCTGATGTGTTTGATGCAATTCAGACACCAGCATCTGAAATCGATTCAGAAACGTTCCAGGTGTTGGTCTTTTGTGTTATTGAATGATTGAGAGGAAAAAAAAATCTTTAACTTGGAGTAAAACGCTAGAGATCTGGTCATGACAAGGTTTTCAGCATCATCTGGCCTCCATAGAGTGAGACGAAAAATCTCACACCCGAGCTGTCTCCACAGCAACAGCCGAAATCTCTGATGGTGATTTTAAAAGAGAACCCAGGTGTTAGTTGTGTTTTAATTAGTAGTCTTTGCCAATTTTTAAGAGAAAAAAATGTTTAAAAGAAAAGGAGTGTGCAGATGTACTGTAGTACAGTACGCACAACAGGCTTGCACCGTATTCACTTCCCTGATCGCCAGTCCCCATTTTTAGACTGTGAGGAACTGACTGAAAATTCCCTGCTTTTCACCCAGAGTTTAAACAAGGCTAATTAGATTTTTCCCCTAACGTGACCTCATGTAAGAAGATTGTTGCTCAGAATTTCTGGTCTCTGGAGGGGCGTTGGTCAGTGGGCATTAAACAAAAACACCGAAATGGAAGAGAAGTGAAACAGAGCGAGTTTGAGGTGTGAAAAATGCATTATCAGAAGGGTCTTACAACTAGGGCATTTACACACACACACACACACACTTTGGGGAGCTCTGTGATGTGTGTTAACTTGTGTTAGCTACACGAGGCTGGTATTTATTTTTCTCACCAACCTCATTGGTTTAACTATAGAGATAAATTTCCCCCGTCCCTCCTCATAAGCGATTCAATAATTACACATCTCATCGTTTTTGTTTCCTCTTTTTTCTCTTTCTGAGCAGAAGGTACAGCTGTACACATTCCTCCACACACACTAAATTTGTTTACTTATAACTTGTATAATTGTTTCTATATTTGTTTTCATTGAACTAGTCTGAGCGTTCAGTAGTTTAAATCACCACATATGGTTAATCACCTCCAGCGCACGTTGAGTGTATTTGCTGGGCCAAGCCTTGTCATTTGTGTTCTGGTACTTTTGTGATGGATGTTTCAGTGCTTGTAACACTAATAGAAATGGGAAAATAAGAGAAGGGAACTGAGCGTCCAGGTGGTGTTGCATTCCTCTTTAGCTTCTACGTCACACGGAATAAATCTGAAACACTAAGGAACCTTATTTTCAAAGCATTCTGCCCCTAACTTACATTATGTTTACTAGACAGCATCCTGCTATTAATCTGATCCTGAATCTGTAAAGTCTGATATCACGGATATTCCTCACACCTGTCCGCTTTCTACCACGGCCTTATCACACAGTGTACTTATTTACGAGTTTTAAAGCAGCAAAAGGAGCCTAAACTTCATTTTATTGCTCATTACTAAACAAAAGCACCCATATTTCCCATCACAAGGTTTTTACGCAGCAGTTTTCTCTACTTCCTGAGAATTATGTTGCATAATTAATCAGTGTTAACGCTCGCAGCATGAAAACAATATGTGCAGTTTAGCAACTACAGTATATAGACTAATTCTGCTTAACAAAGTAATTACATTGCAGTGTGTTATTTTAAAAGATATAGCATCAAATATTCATATATATATATATATATATATATATCGTATAATAGTTCACTTAAATTATTTAATTTAGATTATAATAGAGTTAGACCTCAGCCTTCTGGCAGTCTTAGACTGAAATATAGACGAGGTGAATGACCCGCTAAAAAGTCAGTGAGTAATACACACCAGTTCTAAATTTCTTCATCACCTTTGTGGTATGTGATAGTGGATTCTGGTTTATAAAAAAAAAAAACATTTTTTTAGATAATAAAATAATAATAAGGCAGTTATTATAACCATGGCAACCAACCCTTACATTCTGTACCAAGGCGAGTTATCTATACTAGCTTGTAATCTAGACAAGCTTTATTATTTAGAGATGGTCATTCACACACTTACTCATCGTCTATAGCACTTTATCCTGTATTCCTATATTATTTAAAAAAGTCACAGTCACAATAGGGAAGCAGAGAGAGAGAATCTTTCATATCTAATATGTTTATACTGTATAGGTTTATAAATTCAGATTAATGTAATTAATGTTTTCTAATGGCTTTGGCAACAATGTAATACTTTTGTTAACATTCATGCCAATAAAACTCTTCTGAACTGAACTGAGAGAGAGAGAAAGAGACAGAGAGAGAGACACAAAGAGAGAGAGAGACACAAGGACAGAGAGAGACAGATAGAGAGAGACAGAGAGATGATTTCCTCAGTGTGTCTAACAGACCTCCTGATGTGATCTCTGACATCAGACTCAGGTAGGGGGTGTGGCCTTAAGCCTGAGGCGGAGCTTGCACATCAGGTCAGAGTAAACTGGGGTTAAATACAGAGTTATCTCCTGATCTCACTATTCATCTGTTAGTGAACACAGCTCTTGATTGGTTTAGTACGAGAGTGAGTCTAAGCCCCGCCTCCAAAGCCTGTACACAACACAAGTATCAGAGACACAGAGACAGAGACATGTTCATATTTTATTTATAGAATAATAGCCGTGTTTAGAGTGAGATCGATTCTTTGGTGGGGAAAGTGTGTGTAAGTGCTCTCTCTCTCTCTCTCTCTGTCGGTCATACACACACACACACACACACACACACAAACACCTATTAAATCAGAAATGAACAGACAGAGATGTGACTTTTTCTCAGTTTTTCTCTGTAACACCACATTATCACGTCTGCAGGAACAGAACTGAAAATAAACACAAAACCCATCTGATGTCTCGCTCCTGATCGATAACAGGCTTCAGTATCACTCTCTCTGTCTCACACACACACACACACACACACATGCTAACACACAGACACGTCTTTCATTTAAACCTTTTCTAAAGGTGAAGATGTGACATTTATCATAATGATAATTATTCATAACCACTCATTATTATTCATAACAGATCTGCATCTTGTCATAATGACACGTGTGTGTGTGTGTGTGTGTGTACGTGTGTGTGTGTACGTGTGTGTGTGCGTGTTGTAGACATGTGGCGCCAATACATTTTCATATCATGCTAATTATCTAACCTTTTATCCGAATTAACAAAATTACCATAACCTTTTGTTTTTAAATACCGCTGACTACCTGTCTCACTGCAAAGTAAAGGTCTCATTTTATCTCTCACTGCACTGCACCTGTCTCACTGTGCTGGCCCTGTCTCACTGTGCTGGCCCTGTCTCACTGCACCTGTCTCACTGTGCTGAACCTGTCTCTGCACCTGTCTCACTGCACCTGTCTCACTGTGCTGGCCCTGTCTCACTGCACCTGTCTCACTGTGCTGGCCCTGTCTCACTGCACCTGTCTTACTGTGCTGGCCCTGTCTCACTTACAACAATATGGTTTCCATAGTAACGCCTCATACACAGAGACAGAGAGCGGGCCATGCTGAGCTGTGTGTGTGTGTGTGTGTATGTGAGACGTCAGTGTAAGGAGTCTCCAGTGTCAGTGCTGTCTAAGGTACAGTTGGAGCTTGATGTCTTCAGACTCCTCCTCCTGCACTGCTCTCACCCTCATCAGTCTGACACCACGTCAAATGCAGCGCTAATCTCCAGTTAGCATCAACACAACAACATAAACATTTACACTGAGATGAACTCAGTCTAAACACACACACACACACACACACACACACACATACAGCTCAGTGAGGCCCGCTCTGGGATTAAAGCGCTCTATTAAAGTCTATAAACTCCTAAAGACTCTTTCCCTTTACACACTGAGCCCTGCAGTGCATTATGGGACTTTACCGGCTGTTACTTTATAATTCTTTAATATCTACTGAGTTTGCATTTATTTAAAGGTTAAAGTTATTTTTATGTTTCTCCTCCACTCGCTGTCCCTCCGAGGTGATGTGATGTGAGGCACGCGGCGTGTCCTCACTCAGTGTCTCTGCGGCCGTTTATCCCACCGCTGCCATTAGAAGCCCAGGAGATGCCCCTCCCACAAGTCTCACAGACCACCTGATTAAGCACACTAACACGTTTTACATTTCTGCTCGCTAACATTCACACCAAGACCATCAGTTCAGTACACGCAGGGCGCTAATGCTAATGCTAATACTGGAGGAGTGTGAGATGGACCGCGTAGAGTCGAAGACGCTCAGTGCAGTGCAGTTTGTCACGTAGAACAAAGGAGGTAATATAGTGTGTGTGTGTGTGTGTGTGTGTGTGTGTGTGTGTGGGCACAAGTCTAACAGATAAACCTGCGGGAATCTCCCACACACCGTGTGGCCTCATGGATGGACGTGTCAGGTTTTCTGTTCCACTCAGACGTTGTCCTGAAGTCCCTCTGTCCAACAGTAATGAGACGTTCAGTCTGATCCGCTTCACTCTCAGCTCCTTCGCGCTCTGAGGATCTAAAACTCAGAGATCTAAAATAAACACAAGAGTCTAAAGCGCGGGGATCCGGCCATCTATAACAGGTGAGACTCAGAGCAGGTCGTGACAGGTCAGCGCAGACGGCGAGGTGCAGTGAGGACTGTGTGTATCGATGGTGTACGCGTACAGACAGAGTGTGAGGAGTCGCGGGTGATCACATCAGAAAGGCAAGTCGTTGGTGACATTTCAAGGCACGTGTGACGTCACCGAGAGCCGTCAGGAACTTCAGTTCAGTAAAGAGGGACGAACGAAATCATCCACAGGCAGTAGCCCCGCCCCCTCACCCTGACACCCCTCCCATCTTCAACTGACTGACTTCATCACCAGAGTGAAGAGAGAGTTTATAACCTCGTCACCGAGGAGTCGCTCTGCATGACTGAACTGTCACACACACACACACACACACACACACAGCACTGTAGAGCACACAGGTAGGGGAGGAGTGTAGATTTACAGTCAGACATAACCCTTAGCTACCTGCGGTCATGCCATTAGTTGCTAGGCAACCAGTGAGAAAGTGTCATAAACATCCTTTTTTCTCAAACATCAGAAAAATAAGAGCAAATGATGAGCGAGCAAAAAAACAACAACCGTGAAGAACCGCATGCTT
>JAOVVB010144895.1:0-11962 GCA_028570985.1 Heterobranchus longifilis
TAAAAGAATAAAAGCCAAAAAAATCCCCCAAAATAGAATAAAAAAAAGATGATCTGATTAGATTTTGGTGTCAAAGGTCAACGCCGTGAAGGAATTTCTTCAAATTTGGCACAAACGTCCACTTGGACTCACTGATGATCTGATTAGATTTTGGAGGTCAAAGGTCACTGTGACCTTACATAACACATTTTTGGCCATAACTCAAGAATTCATATGTTAATTATTAGGGCTGCACGATATGAGGGAAACGTGAAATATGCGATGTTGAATAAAGATATTTTTTGTGATAAATAAACATTGAAGTGTACTCAGTTCTGGCTTCCTGCTGCTTTCAGTATACTGTTAAAATACAACAAATTTGTTGTATAAAAAAAAAGAAAGACAATTATTTCCAACATTTTTTACTGAATTTAACACAAAAAGGCACTATAACAAAGAATGATACTCTCATTCAACTAGCGAGAAATATCCATGAGTGTCTTTCACAATGTGTTTAGTGCGCAAGATATCTGATGGTAAAAAAAAAAATGTATTGTGCAACCCGACTAATTATGATAAAATTTCAGACAAATGTTGATAAAATGAGGAAGAGATGACATTTTATTTATTTATTTTTATTTAAACTTTTATTTCGAACATTTTAACATAAAATAAAACACATATATAAATAACAATAACAAAACATGAATAATAAATGAAATTGATATAAAACAGAAATCAAAACTCATACTAACCTCATAAATTAAAATTTTATCCAATTGTATACCCAAAAGGTCAAAGGTCAACTTCATCATAATGTTCTGGCCGTTATTCAATGAATCAGTGACACTAATCTTCAAACTGCTGATCGTTTAGATCAGACGTGTGCAAAGCTTCTTTGCAGCAACATCCATATTTGAAGCGTTGTCTCCCGTCATGGCTGTAACTTCCTGCTCCTCTGGTCGTCCACCGGCTGCTCGTTGGTTCTGCTGATATTGAGCGTCAGCTGATCGTGACGAAGCTCTCCATCAATCCTCTGTACTCGTCTGTAAAAATAGTCTGGAATCATACATGTTAATATAAAAAATACAGTTAATACCTTTTATTAAATTCCCTCAAAGTCTTCACTACACATATTAAAATGAGTCTGGACAGACATGGATGTAAACTGCAAACTTGACGGAGGCATACAACCGCGAGGCCATAACTCTAGTTCTCCTTTTTAACCGAGCGGTGTGTGCGGGATGCTGCAGTCTTTCTCTCCCCAGGACCGGTGCCTGCCTCTCTGCAGCTGGCTGGTATTTATCATCCCGGTCTCACACTGAAGCCATTTGGCAGTCAGATCGGCGGGTGATGAGGTTAACTACTAAAGTTGTATGTAACTTGGAGCCTTCCTCGTGATGATTAATCAGCCAGCAGAAAATGAGCCCCTGTCCCGTTATCCCATGCAGTGTGCAGCATCTGTGATGGTCAAGGCAAACAAATGGCTCCCCGTCTTTGTTGCTGAGGACAGAGCATAACTGGACATTATAAGCAATTAATTTTACATGGCTTCATCCTCACGAGTCCCCCAGCAGCAGCTAATGGAAGAGCTTTTATGTAGTATCCACATGAAACCGCAGGAGCTGCAATATAAAATGTATATGTTGTCAGCTTTTGTGAGAAAGGAAGTCTCTGTTAAAGGAATGACTCCTAAAAATAAAAGATTTTTTTTACCAACCACCTGAGAATTGTGAAAGTGCATACCATTATTAATGATGCAGTCAGTGTTATCTTTATAAAACGCTGTGTTGTGTCCATTTAAGGTAACTGATTATCTCTCTATCCTCTATACCCTGCAGTCCTCCGTCTCCACAAGCAGCTCTCCTGCAACACGTCCAAGTCTGATGCAGACTCAGACGCAGACTCCGGCACGGACTGGATCCACAGAGGAGTCGACTGCATCTCACTGTAAGTGCTGTCTGTTCTTGACTTCCTCAGTGATCACACCAGATTCAAATAAAATAATCTACTCGCTTTATTCGAGTTTGAACGCTGGAATAATTTTTTTGTGACTTGCTTCATATGCGTGAGTTACTCGCGTCATTCGCTGCTGAAGTTCGGATTTTTCAACTCTAGCTGTGTTCACACACCGGCCACGAATAAATAGTGAATTACATATAAAGGCAATGTAAAGACGTGATTAGACGTGAGTTCTTGCCGGGCGATGTGAATTATGCAAATTATGCAAATTACGTTCATTCGCTAGAGGTGAAAAATCTGAACTTCAGCGGCAAAGTAACTCGCGCATATGAAGCGAGTCAAAATAAAATAAGTGAGTAGATTATTTTATTCACGCCTGATGTGAACACACAGTGGAGAATGAGCGAATGACGCATAATTCATGTCGCGTAATTCGCACCATACCCGACAAGAACTTCATCTAATTGTGTCTTTATATTGACTTTAACTGTAATTCACTCACGTCAATCGTTGTATCCGCAGCCAGTGTGTACACACAGTTAGGGTTACTTTTAAAACCTATTCCACTACAGATTACTGAATACTTTCCCTAAAATGTCATTTGTAACGTATTCCATTAGATTACTCAAATTAAGTCATGCATAAAACACCAGTTTGATTGATCTTCCCTGGATTGGACAAAAAAAACACGATTTAGGAAAATAAATAAAAATGGAGATATTGTTTTTTGCAAATGGACCCTTCATATTTCCATGGCAGAAACACAAACTCCTGACAGAGTCGTGGCTGTGCGTCTCCTCTGCCTTTGTCATGTGGCAGCTGCACTGCATGCACAAACTGTTGCACTTAAAAAAAAAATCTGTTTATGGGAACTGCATGCCTCGTATGAATTTTAGAACAAACTAAGTAGAAGATCACTCAGAGAGCGCAGACCTCTGCTAAGGTCGTGCCCTATTTCGCAATGTTAACGAAAGCGAAAAATAATTTCTGTGTCCGCCCTGTGAGTTGGATCCGCTCCAAAATGCAGTGGGTTCTTCCACCAAGTTTCATGAAAATTGTGCCGTAAATTTCTCCATAATCCTGCTGACAAACAAACAAACAAACAAACAAACAAACAAACAAACAAACCGAAAACATAACTTCCTTGGTGGAGGTAATAAAAGTAATCCCTTCAAGTAATCTATTTTTGAAGACAGTAAATGTATTCAGAATACCACCAATTTAAACTGTAACAAAATACTCACATTTTGTATTTTAAAATACGTAATCCCATTACTCCCCAAACCTGACGCACATAAACACATGCAGGCCTACACAAATACATACTCGATTTAGTGTTGCATTTCTATAGATGTGAGAGATCAAATTCAATGCAGCAGAAGCTGAGACCTCCTGTTCTTTAGTCCCTTATGTGGGTTAAGTTGTAACAGAAGACATTATGCAACTTTTATCACAGGCTGTGCTGTTTGACTTTGACTTCTAAAATGAGTGGAGTGCCCCTTTAATATTAGGTGGTTTCCATAAATGTGTAACCTAAGAAATGGAGAGTAACCATTTGTTGTGTTATGTAGTCTTTGAGGAAGTATGTACAGCTTTACAACGAATGTAAGTATGAACTAGATTTCCCCTGAAAAATATAATGTTACATCTGCGACATCAACAGGGAATTGTGCTCCGTGTAAGAATTCAAATGTTACCAAAACAGATGCATACATTTTTTTTTCATTAAGGTGATGTGCGCCCAACGATGAACAACAAATGAGGGGTTTTCCAAACACTTTCACACCAGTTTAGGAACACATATCTGCAGAAAGCACCCCCGTTGAAATTTCCACCGTTTCCTTCTTCTCAAAGGCGCTGTACGTCATCGTAAAGTCACAAATCTGGACTCAGTAGATGGCGAGCTGGGAGTCGAGAGGAGGAAATGTAAAATACAGCTGTATCTCTAACAGCAGACTCCAAGTTCTCGCTCCTGGGTTCAGCGGACAGTACACATGAACAGAAATATCCTGCTGAATTAAAGGGGCAGTTCGGAGGGTTTTTGAAGTGGCGTTCTGTGAGGCAGTTGTGCACGTGTGTCTCCGTTATTGAGAACCAGACAGAAGTCAAGAATGTGACGTCATCGACAGTAATTCGGCCATTTGTGAAGGATAAAGGGTAAGAGCGCCACCCGCTGCCTGTTTACTGTAACTGTCAAAAAGAGCTATTGAACACAAAACACTACACAGTGAATAAGATTCAAATCACGGACTGCAGTGTATATAATATACAGTCAGACACAAAGGTCGGCTAACATTATGCATGGTTAGACAATGCGTTTTGTTAGCATTCAGTTAGCATTAGCTCACTTATCTTTGTGTGGATGATTGTGTAGTTGGCATTTGGCTTGTAGATCTGAAGGTACTGTAAACTGGATATGGGCCTCCAAAGATTTAATATTTTAAATTTCTGACAGGTGTACTAACACCAAACATCAGATAGACGCAGACATCAGTGACCAACAGGATCAATATCATTAATTAACTTCAATTTTGTATTATAGCACCATTTTGCCTCTGTCGAGAGCTTGTCTTTATATTGGAATTTGTCTTCCGTGCGTACATATACATTTCTGATGATGAACGATTGACAGATGATTAGACCGGAGACAGCTACCGTGTATATAATACTATGTAGTACACGCTACTTTATCCTTCAAAGATGGCAACGCCGCCTCAGAATGCTCCGAGATTCTATACTGGCAGGAAGGACCGACTGGTGAGAGCAGCTGACACCCTGAATGACCCCAAACAATGACAGCAAGGAAGTAGTGAGCATGCGAGAGAGGAGAGAGTGCAGATGAATGAGAAAATATGACATGCTTCATTGAGCAAAGGATAGTCTTCCTGTCTGAACCTTCGCTAGAGCTACATTTAAATATTACTTTTCTCATGTCACAATTCTTCACGCTCTCACTCAGATCATCTCGGCAGCCCAGACGCTGGCCCTCCACCCGTCCAGCAAGATCGCTAAGGAGAACCTGGAGGTGTTCTGCGAGGCGTGGGAGTCGCAACTCTGTGACATGGCGCTGCTGCTGAGAGAGATCAACGACGTCTTTGAAGGCAGGCGAGGTGCGTTTTATACACACACAGACTGAGAAGCAGAAGTGAATAAAGGCAAAATGTGCTGTCAATGGCTGAAAGAATGAAATGCTCTGATAAAACCTTGGTGATTCATTTTGCCCCTGTACACTTCAATAGCCTTAATGAAAGATAAGTTGAAGCAACACATATCCTTTAAAATGAATCATCACTGTGGGAAGCGTTTTGTAAAAGGAATATCAATGCCATTAAACACCCATGCATTCATTCCTCCTCTGTACTCCCTCTCTATTAATTTTTGATGTGTTAAATCTCATCAACTCCTCTCTCAGCCACTCCCTGTCACTAAAGGTGTACCTCAGGGCTCGATCCTAGGCCCCGCACTTTTTTTCTATATATATAAATGACATTGCCTTTTCTGTTGTAGACTCATCCGTCCACCTTTATACTGACGACACAGTTCTTTATGCCGTTGATTCCTCCCCAGATGTGGTACTTGCATTACTTCAGGACAGTTTCCTTAGGGGTCCAACAGGCCTTCTCCTCCCTAAACCTCCTGCTAAATACCACCAAGACAAAGGTCATGTAGTTTAGTAAGAAGGGTTCTGTGCCCCCTGTATCCTAGACCAGGTCGCTAGACAGTACTCTGTCCTTCTCAAACCATATCAGCAGGATACAATCTAAAGTCAAATCCAAAATTGGCTTTTTGTACAGAATGCGCTCCACTTTCACTCTCTCCGTTAAACTAACTCTTGTTCAAATGACCATTCTTCCCATGTTTGACTATGGTGATGTTACATACACGTCAGCATGCAAAGGCTTACTCCAGAAGCTTGATGTTCTCTATCACTGCTATCTGGTTTGCTACAAATGCCCCTTTCAAAACACACCACTGCTCTGCCGTCCTTACACACCCGACGTAATATTCACTGTCTCATGCTTATCTACCCTCCTTGGTCTGTCCCCTCCCTACCTGTGTCACCTGTTGCAAACTAAATCTTCTACCTACAACACCCGTTCTGCAGCCCAGGTTCTGTTGGAAGTTCCCAAAACAAAGACTGTACTCGGTCTGTCGTCATTCCGGTCTGCTGCAGCCAGAGACTGCAACAATCCAATTCTATCCCCAAGTCAGTTTTTAAGGACTCTTATTATGGACATTCTCACTGATACATGCAGCTGTTCTGCACCTGACTCACTAATTTTCCCCAACCCTTGTCTGCTGGCTGCTTTCTGCTGTCTCATGCATGTTCTTGCTCTCTTGCTGCTGTTGTGTTGCCTGATTGTCTGATTGCGTATGCAACTCTTGTTCTGCTGTGTGTTGCCCGATGCTACCTGCCCCGTTTTTCCTTTTATGTCAAGCTTATTGTGACTGTATGTACGTAGTGGATGTGTTGGAAATGTTTGGATGTATGCTGCTGTCTTTTAAACTTTAACTTTTTCTTTTAGCCCCTACCCCCTTCCCTCAAGAGCCTTTTGCCAAGCCGCCATTATTAATAAGAATTTGTTCTTAATGACTTGCCTGGTTAAATAAAGGTTAAATAAAAAATAAAAAAAAATATTGTGCCAGTTACCTGAAGTGTCCAACTCATGGACCTCTTACAAAGCAGCTGTTTGTATCCACACTGACAGGCCTGTGTGTATATTTGCATTTACTATACTATTTGTCTGTGTACACACAGATCTATGTGTGTGTTTTCACACACTGTAAGCCTGAGAAATCACAAACACAGCGGAAAGATGTTTTGGCATATTTCCAAGACGTGGTTGCCCTCAAGAATGTGACTTTCACATAAAACGCAGTAAATATTTTTGAAGTGCAGCTCAGCGGGTTGAAAGGATCACATCCATCACACATTTGTATTTCCCGTGAAGCCAAAATGCCGTGTTAAAGTGTTATAGTGACACTGGAGAGATTTGCTTTTATTATTTTCTCGTAATCGAGAGTTTATTGTGCCTGTAGTCGATTGAAACGAACCATGCTGCTCGTTTTTATGATGAAAGATAAAAATGTGTCAAGGGTGGACCGTGATAAAAGCAAAACAATTTCAGCACCGTAATTACTGAATAACCATAATTGCCACCCTAATTGTCTGTGTTGATCTACACACAGTCATTCAAAGATAAATAACATTATTTTTACTTGCTACCTTGTGTTCAGATAATCACAATAACTCTCTTATCCTAGGAGACAAAAGACCTTATTTGTCGCTTCCCAGACCCGGGGTGAGTATCACACCATCAATCCTCACAAATATTCCAATGATCCAATGGTTTGTAATCCGCTGATTAATGAATCTTTTCCCACAGAAACACTCCGCTAACTTGAAGACTGCCAAGGCTGTCAAGCTGGATGCAGAGGTAGCGTATACCACAGCCTCCTCTGGCTTTCAGCACAATACATCACGACACGTCTTGTACCCTGTTCTGACAGCAGTATATTCATCTCCCGGAAACTTTGTGTCACTCGCTTGAAGAATTGATGGTGCTCGTATGCTAATAGGCTGCGATTTTGCTGGGCTGGCAGTTTTTCACATGCTGTACCACCACAGGAAGCGGGATTATGCTGATTATAGAACTTCTTATGGTGTTAACAAATGAAAATAACCCTGTTTGCTTATATACATTTCTAAAATGACATCCATCATATTTCAGAGGCTGTACCCGATTATGAATTTTGTCTGTCGAATCAGATTTGGCTGTTCAATGCGAAGATTCGACTGTTCGTTATGTGCTGTACATAATATAGTAAACAAGCCAAGTTAGCCCTCTGAGCTAATGCGTGCTAACTAAGCTAACGACAGATCGCAAATGTGAAACAAATTTTTTTGCGACACAAAGTATCTAAGATAAGCCAGAGACTATATGGTATTAAGTTGCTGTGGGCTGCATGTAGCTCCGCCCCCTCCTCAGCGTGTTGCGAGCAGCGGCTGTACTCATGTCAGCAGAGAAAAGGGCGTTTTTAAAAGTCTCGTGTGTTCAGCTCTCAGTACTTTTGTAGCATCTAACTGAATCTCTGGTTTGAAGTCTCCTGCGTCGCTGCTTTTTCTTTCAGATTTCTGCTCTTTTCTGTTGAAGTTTCCTTTAAGAGCGCTGAGGAAGAGACAGCATTTCCTGATTGTGTTGCTTCACAATAAAAGCTTTTAAATAACAAAATAACGGGGCACTTTTACTGTGAAGAATTTATAGGAAATTAAATGTGTTTTCTCGAATCTCCAACTTTCGGCAGCCCTATTGCACACAACACATGCAGAACACAACAGGTTCACAGAAACCTTGGATCAAGGTCAATGATTACAGTCAGGGATGTACTGCATGTGGATTTCCAAATCATAAATAAAGTATAAAATCAATAAGTAAAACCAAACATGGAAGATTAAAATTCTGTACAGAGTGTAAAGAGTGAATGTGTCTGGATTACAGCTGTATGAGGGTGTAGAGACTACTGATACCAACATATGGCAATTCCAAAAATCTGATTACAATGTCTCGGCTGAAACTGTGCCCCTTTTTTATGTTAAAAATGAATGCAAACACATTGCACAGCACCAAATGCAGATGGAACCCAAGAGCCTGGTCTGCTCGAAATTACTGGCTTAAGTAAAAGGACGTTTTTTTCTGTAAAACGAAGGTTTTTTTCTTAAAGGCAGTTTTTTCTCACCACTGATGTTGGGACTTTGAAAATCATTGAGCCTATTCTACTCCTGCTCTATATGGAAAAGTGTCCTGAGATAACTTTTGTTATGATATGACACTATAAATGAAATTGAGTTGAATTGCACAGCTTTTCCGTAGCACACTTTATTCACCTCACATTCCTCGTGTGTCTGACTGCTTTCCTTATACACCATCGATTCATTTATGTGACTTTTAAATCATCATTGATACTATGTACAGAAAACATGAGTGTGTGATGTGTTTGTACTAACGTAAGTCATTTTAATTGAGAGAGGAGATGCATCTGTTGCCTTTATTTATATGTGGTAAAGCCGTCTAACAAGCTACGCACTGTGCACAGACTGTAATAAAACAGGCTTACACCCCAGAACGAATTGTCGAATTGTCGTATTGAACAGCCAAATCTGATTCGATTTTTAATAGAAGTTTTATTTAATCTTTTTTGATGCTTTGTATTGCTGTCTGGTACGGTAACCTGACTTTGGCCAACAAAAACAGGCTTGGTAGCCTAAAGTGGCTAGCAAGATTTCTGGGTGGAGTCGAGCCCAGCTGACTGACCTGTACCACACGCAGGTTCTTAGAAAGGCTACTTTCCCTTTTTGCGGTCATGATCACCCCCTTCATTCAGAGTTGGATCTGTTACCCTGGAGTGACCACTTCAGAGGGCAGAGGACCAATCGATTTAAGATTTCCTTCGTCCCTATTGCCATTCAAATGCTAAATGGTAGATAGGATTATGTCTTTCTGATGGCAAATTGCACAGTTGCTTATTTGCACAGTTGCTCATTTGTACATATGCCTATTTTGCACAGTTGTTTATTTGCACAGTAGTTATGATTGTGAAGAACCTCCTCACCACTCTGTAAACTATGTCTTGTTTGTTGCTGTCAGTCAGTGGTGGTGTTGTTTTTATTTGTACCCTGACTGCAAACTAATTTCCCTGCAAGGGACAATAAAGATACGCTGACCTTGTATTTACTCTTAAAAGTTAGAAGCTAATTAGAGGAGAAATATAAATGACCACAAATACAAAAAATAATATAATAAAAATTAGTATTAACTATGAAGTTGGTAAACAAAAATATGTTGCTATGAGAAATAAATAAATAGACGTTGAGGTGACTAAATTCTGGGATTTAGAACTACATAGTATATGCTTTCAAAGAGTGAAATCGAAACTTTCACACCTCAATAGATGCTGGGCCCCAGGCCCCTGGCTGGAAATAAATTACTTTAAATGTAATTAAATTAAGTGTTTAGTGAAGGAAGCGGCATATCATGGTAACACCCTGCAAATGAATGAATGGGCGTGTTTACAGTGGAATCTAGACACACCCTGTCAGAAAACAGGAGGAGGGGATGGAGACTGCCAGCGGCTGGAGGTGGGCTGGGAATTGGCTGGGAATTGGCTGGCAGTCGACTTGGAGGGTAAATTTTAGATGGCTTCATCTGTACAAACACCTGTTTGGATGTCAATATGATCACGTTTGCTTGACTGATGGATGGAATAGATGGCGAACTATCCAGCAGAATAGCTGAGAGAATTAGAGAAAGCATGAATTACTGACAGTCTGTGGAGATGATTGACTGACCGGCTGCTCGGATGCTGCTTTGCTGTTGCAGCTGATTGACTGTTAGTCCTAAACTAAGATTCCTAAGAGTCCTTCCATCCCTCTTTTTCAATTACAAACCAGACATTGTATGAAGAAATTGTTCCAGAATTCTGAATATTTAGCTAGATATCATACCATTTCATCAGTTTCCTCAAGTTTTTGGCTTTTGTTTCACCTTTTTAGGACCAGTAGCAGTGATAAGCGGTGAGGAAGACTCTGCCAGCCCCCTTCATCATGTGAACCATGGGATTATCAGCCCCTGCACGCTGGATGGCGGGCCGGACGCCGTGGTGATCGGAATGACCCGGATCCCGGTCATAGAGAACCCGCAGTACTTCAGACATGGACACAACTGTAACAAACCCACCACCTGTAAGTACATACATCCACACTGTGCAGCTGCTAATATGTAGTATGTTTATGCATCATTTTCCATTGTCACTGGTTATTTTTATAAAATAAATGCCCAGATTTTCTTTTTAAAGGAGTAGATTGGTACAGCTGATCTTTAGCCATATGTTCTGTTACCATCCCTCAAAAAATCTGTAAAAAAAACAGTGAACGTACCACCGTGACGTCACCCATTGGTTTGTGGACTACCGTTTTGTAGTTTTCGAGTTTGGCATTTTCGCCATCTTGGGCTTTTGAAACCAGATGTTACCTTATTTGGACAAGAAGGCGGGGCTGGAGAGGAAGCCTCGGTTAATCCAGTGTCAGTGACGTTTCAATGGCGCCGCGCTAAGCTAACCGCTAAAGTGGGAAAGTCTGCAGATTTTTCGACCCGTTTACCTGAGTCATCCGGTGGATTTTTAATGGTGCACGGAGCGGGGAGTGTCAATCACACGGTAGTCACGCCCCAAAGCATCCCCTGCTTTATCTTCTATTTTCTTCTTAATGGGACCATAATTTACAAAATGAACATCGTGCTGTATTAAAGAAGACTTGAAACTAGCGATTGAGACCATAAACTCATTATGAAACTGTTTACTGAGGCAATAAATCAAGTGAGAAGTAGGGTCATTTTCTCATTGACTTGTAAACAACAGTAAGTCTTTTTGCAACCAGTGGAGTCGCCCCCTGCTAGAAAACTAGCTGCAACTGCATCAGCTGCATCAATTGTATATATTTTTAGGCGGAAATGAAATCTTTCATTTATGCTGTGCTCCATCAGCATTTACTCTGACCCAGTAACATCTATACAGATGCTGACCTCTGCAGAAATCCCACAAGAGTTACCTTTATTATGATACCAAGATTATTCAGAGAGACCTTGTAGTTGCATTGTATTCATTTTGGGCATGTCATACACATCCTGCAGGAGAGGTTACCCAACAGAAAGCCAAAGTCCTGTCCCCTTCTCGGTTTAGCATCTGCCTGACAATCTGTTTTCTCATACAGGCTGTCTTTCATCTTTTATATTGGCATCTACAGCAAAATATGAGCACCTTGTCATTGTAACAAAGATAAAATTATTATTTTGTTGTTAACCTTCAACATCATTTCCCACGAGTCTCAGCCACAGTAGTTCTGTAAAAGCCCCATGGGAGCTGTAGGAGCTGAGGTTAGCTACCTGCTCCTCTCTCCCTCTCTCTCTCTCTCTCTCTCTCTCTCTCTCTCTCTCTCTCTCTCTCTCTCTCTCTCTCTCTCTCTCTC
>JAOVVB010144904.1:0-11962 GCA_028570985.1 Heterobranchus longifilis
ACACACACACACACACACAAAATCTCTTATCCCTCTTTAAACAGATCCACTCTGTGTCTCCCCTCAGGCCTTCTAAGGAAAGTAATCCTGTTACCGAGGAGGTCACGTCTGCGACTCTCAATCCCGAGGCCAAAATGTCTGCAGCAGCAGACTGTGTAGCTCAGTCGCCTGTGGCTCCCACGCAGAACCAGGGGAGCAGCGGGAGTGCGGGGCCGGCTCCGGCTCCGGTGCCCTACCTGAGCCCTCTGGTCCTGTGGAAGGAGCTGGAGAGCCTGCTGGTAAATGAGGGCGACCAGGCCATCTCCTCCCCGAGTGTTGTCGACCAGCACCCCATCGTCTTCTGGAACCTCGTGTGGTACTTCAGAAGGCTGGAGCTGCCGAGCAACCTGCCGGCTCTTATCCTGGCTTCCCAGCACTGTCGCCATGGAGACCAGGTAAACATCCAGGTGTCTGTCAAGTTCATCCACATATGTGTGCAGATTGACTCATTAACCATACAAGCCATCATTTTATTAGTCAATAAGGCAGACCTGCTCTGCTCTTTCGGTGAATGATTGTAAAGATCGATAAAGAATAATGTTCATGTAGGTGTTACACCGAAACAACATTATTCTGCAGATGCACCGTCGGGGCGTGGCGCCGCCCAGGACGATTGTGATTGGTTTAAGCAAATACAGCACTGTGGAGATAGGTCTGGCGGTGCAAGACTATAATTTTATCACCTCTGTTTTAAAGGAATAGTTTGACATTTGGGGAAATATGCTTTTTCACTTTGTTGCCATGAGTTAGATGCAAATATTTATACCACTCCCATATAAGTGGTATTGATATTCTCATCTTCTTCTCAGCAAGAAAGCACATATGTGTATTTCTCAAAATGTCAAACTATTACTTCAAACCTTCTGTGTATATGGTTAAAAAAAACATCCAACTCCCAGTGGTAGTTTATAAAAGACAAAACGGAGCAATGCATAAAAGCAGCACATCGACGATACCAACAAAATACTTTCATAGCAACATTAAAATTCTACACATAACGGCTGTAACATACGTAAGTGATTAATCTTCCACACGTTTTACCCCTCGCAGACTCCTCAGAGCGTTTCATCCGAGGACAGTAAGCAGGTGCTTGTGAGGATTATGTGGGACAACCTGAAGTTGCACAAAGACAAAGTTCAACCCTGCTATGTCCTGTGGAACACACATTGTAAGTCACTGAAGTGTTTACTTTAACAGACTGTGGTATGATATGTTATTTTTAGAAAATTATTCTGCTGGCAAGTTTGATCAAGGTCAGATATTTACATGTAAATTGAATAATGCATATGAAGTACCTAGAAAATCATGCATAATTCAGTTTAGGTCTCCTATTAGTCGTGCCGCTGTTATCCGTGCGTTACTTTCAGAACAGATTTGGATTGATGGAGATGAATGAACCTTTAATCGGGGTGACTTTTATCTCTTGTTCTTTGCAGGTGCAAACTCCCTGGTTCGCTCTGGGCTGTGTGAAGAAGGCCAGCTCTTCACCGTGGAGCTGCTGCAGGGTTTTGTGAGGAGCATTAAGAAGAGTGATGTCTATCAGCCTATGAGCCAGATCATCCAGCTGCTGGGGCCGGAGCTGGGTTTTAAAAGACAGAGGTGAGGAGATCAAGAGTTCAGTGTAAAGCCATGTGTGAAAGATGATATGAATGGAAAGTCTAATAATTGTTTTCTTTCATGTGTGAAAGATGATATGAATGGAAAGTCTAATAATTGTTTTCTTCTCTTTTTTTCCTCTCTCTCTCAAAAAGGAGCCTGTACCGAGATTTATTGTTCCTCGCTCTGGTGGCTTTGGGAAAGAACAACATTAATATCAGTAAGTCCAAAAGCCTAATATCCTGTTTTTAGTCATGTTAGCTGTTTGGTCAGTCCACCACTTTGGTCCAGACTGAAATGGATTGCCATGAAATTTGGTACAAATATCCTTTGTGCCCAGAGGACACTCTGGTGAACCCCTGACCTTTTCCTCTCGTGCCACCAGCAGGTCAAAGTTGTTATTTATCCTGTGAAATATCTCAACCTTTATTGTTGCATTCACATGCTCCTCGGATGGTTCCATGTCCCGAGTTGGGAAGTCGTTCTTCCGACTTTCGTGTGTTCAGGAGCCTTAAGCTGTAATGTGGAAACCACATGGATGCTAAAAATAACATATGTTGTTTTTTATTGCTCAGAGCGTTTAAACAACACATTGATAGCTGTTTCCAGTATTTGCGTAACAACAGAGAGCAAAGTCTTTCCCAGACTTGTTGCACCAGTACATTCCCTAAACCACTAAAATATTGCTTTACCTGATTCATTATCAGGGTTAAACATAGGTCACTCTATGTGGAGAGCAACTATTGGTTACAACCTAATACCATATTACAAATTACATGTGAGGAAAAAAAAAAGATTAATAAAAAGTTTCTGATCATCAACCCATCAACATTTACTTTCAGCTGCCATGTTTCTGCATACATATATCAACTGTCCTGTTTTTTCCCCTGGTCTAGTGCCATCTAGTGCCATCATCAGGTCAAAATTTCAATGTGTCCAGTACTTGGTTTTTCAACCACATTCCTGCAAAGATAATGAGATTCCCATCCACCTCAGCAGTACTTTGTGTTTAGTGCTTAATAAGAAAATGTTGCCTGCTAACATGCTAAACTAAGATGGTTAACATATAAACATTATACCTGCGAAATGTCAGCATGTTAGCATTGACAGCTATCATGGCTGTAGACTATTCCTTTTATTTATACAGACGATAGAAGTGTTATTTTCTTGCTTTGTCAAACACATGCTACCCCAGGCTAATGGATTAAATATATTTGACACATTACGTCCACATTATTAAAGAGCCCCTCCAGTAAAAAAAAAGTTTTTAACCATGTTAACATGTCTATATGGTGTTTTTTATTTGCTACATATCATGAGTGAAATGAGCAGTCAACACCACGGCTGAGAATTTCTACCTTAAAACTACAATGTGCCAACAACAGTCTCAAAAGTCTGGATTCAGACAGCCAGGTTTTATGACATCATATGTCTAAGGAACCAATCAAGTCAGAAGTGACTAGCATAACTATGGCAGCAGTGGTGGGCGGGGCTTGAGGCCAAATCCAGAATTTCTTAATGAGGGAGAAGAGTAGATGTGCTTCCAGCCCCTTTTTTACGTTTTTAATGGGAAAACCATGTTGAACAAAATAATCATAGCAGAGTATTTTTTTTATTTTTACATACTTTAAAATGTGTCTGGAGGAGGACTTTAAGTAAAGATCTGAGTAGGCTACAGTTAGGCAACAGAGGATACAATAGCCTCCATGGATGTACAATAACATACATTGTAATGAACTGTTTCTAGGTGTGTATCAGAGGCTTCCCTCTCGTGTCTCCTCCTCTCTGCTCGGTTCTGGAAAACGTGCAATGTCTGCCCAATGCGTGCGCGCGCTGATGTGACATAATGGAACGTGCCAGCCTAGAAAAGCTCGAGGCAGTGCGCGAGGGCGTGCAGTACGTTCAGAACCTGCTCGAGAACAGAAGACTACTGACAGCGGATTCAGCACAGACATATCAATTAAACAGATATTCTACATTTAACCGACTGTTTCTGTGAGGTTATGGGTAAGGCGCCGCTGTGAGGGAGAGCCGAGCAGTACGACGAGACTTTTTATCCACGGAAATAATGATGAAGAAGGATATTAACTTGAGCCTGGCGGACGACGCAGACCTCAAACCGCATCTCCGCGACGCCGAGAGCATCCTCAGCTCCCCGGACCTGGGGCTGCTCAAACTGGCCTCCCCGGAGCTGGAGAGGCTAATCATCCAGTCCAACGGCATGGTCACCACGACACCGACAAGCCCCCCGTTCCTCTACCCGAAGACGGTAACGGACGAGCAGGAGTTCGCCGAGGGCTTCGTGAAGGCGCTGGAGGATTTACACAAGCAGAACCGGCTGAACGGAGCCGCGCAGACGAACCTGGATCTGGGCGCTAACATCGCCCCGATCACCGTCCAGCCGGATCTACCGGTGTACACGAACCTGAACAGTTACGGTAGCGGACCACTGGAAACCACTGTCAACTACTCCACGGACACGGTCCCTTTCCCGCCTCCTCCGTCGCACCATTTGGGGGCAGCCCCGCAGCAGCAGCAGCAGCCGGAGCTGTCTCGGGTGCAGCCGCTGAAGGAGGAGCCTCAGACGGTCCCTGACGTCCAGAGCTTCGGGGAAAGCCCGCCGCTGTCTCCGATCGACCTCGACTCCCAGGAGCACATGAAAGCCGAGAGGAAGAGGCTCAGGAACCGGATTGCAGCCTCCAAGTGTCGGATGCGCAAACTGGAGCGGATCTCCCGGCTGGAGGACAAGGTCAAATCTCTGAAAAGCCACAACACCGACCTGGCCTCCACGGCCAGCCTGTTGAGGGACCAGGTGGCCCAGCTGAAACAGAAAGTCCTCACTCATGTCAACAGCGGCTGCCAGCTGCTGCCACACGAGGTGCAGGTGCACTAGTCCGAGGACAGACCTGAAACTGGGCTGCTGACCAGCGTATAAGCTTTATGGACTTTGCTGGGTTTACTGTGTAGCGTGGCCCAGATGTGTGCTGTTCCAGAGGGATGAATGCCAGACCACGTAGACCAAACTGTACATTAATAATCGGCTGTTTTAAATGGTTTTGAGCATCGGCAAAATGTGAAAATACATGGACACAATTCAAGATAATGGATGATGAGACCCATTATTATAAGATTCACATTGCAGCCCTCTCCGCCCAATGGAGAGGACGAATCCGTAGTAATCATGGTATTTTTAAATAAATAATCGCTAATTGGTTTATTTGACTTATGCCGAAATGAAGAGCGTTTGCATTTGAATATGTTCGATGTATGAAATCCTGTTCTACCTCGTATATAGTTTACTGGTGAACAAGGCAGCATTAAACTGCAGTTTTTTCAATGGAATTTGGCCATGGGCTTTCCTGATGAGAGAAAGAGGCACTTGGAAGGCACTTTTTTTTCTCCTGTAAAAATGTTTACAGACTGGCTGTGTCTATATACAGTCTCAAACATGGACCAAACATATTTACAGTATTTCTACAGTAATAATATATTTATGACACAGATATCCTTAATATATGAGGAAGTGGCTGTAAGAAAACATATGCACATACACCCACATTTGATATGTAAAATATAATCTACATTATTACCATTTCTGTAGGGAACAATTTGCATGTTGTTTACATACTCGAATGTTGCCCACAGCTGGGTGTCAAAGGGTGCAATTAATCAGTGTTTATAATATTTACTCTTTACAAACACATGTATTTATCCATTTTCTACTCTACTGTGTCCCAATTTCATTGTGTTCTTGTTTTATTGCGAAAAGTCGTAACCTTTTTGTTGCTGTCACCTCTGGCCTACAGTTGTTTGGCTGTATGCTGCTGTGTTCTGAATTAAATGCTGCTCAGCAATAAACACAGTTTCCTCCATTTTGGTGAAATTCTCATTTACATGCATGTTGTGAAAATCATAAGTCCAAGTCAGTGTGTGTGTAACACTAAATCAGCTGTTGGCGGTGGATGGGTGGTATATGCCTTCAGGTGTTGCTCCATAGAAGTCAAATTCAAGACTTACTATAACTTTTTTTAGACTATGTTCAGTTTAATGAAACTATTCAACTAAGTGGGTTGTCTGGTGAATCAGCTTTGTCTTTCATTGGACATTAGTCTCAAGAACAACGTGGAAAATGTGTTTTATTATTGGTTGCAATATATTAAATAATATAAAGACCGTAAGAAATTATATTGAGGGTTCTATGGCAGTGTCAACACAAAATGAAGACTATAACTGACAGCATCTAAAAGTAAATACAATATCATTATAAGTGTTTTAGGTGTAACCTAATTGGAGAGGGCTGGTGGAACTTGGACATTAAACATCAGATGTGAGGCACAGGAATTAGAGAGAGAGAGAGAGAGAGAGAGAGAGAGAGAGAGAGAGAGAGAGAGAGAGAGAGAGAGAGATACAGCAGATTCCACCAAAAAAGGGACTTTATTTTCACACAAACTTCCACTTACTCATCTTATAACCATTCTTAATTATCAACTGAAATTCTCACTGGCTCTGAGAAAAGTAAGAGAATATTCAAACAAATAATACATCATCTAAGCACTGGAATGAGTCAGAAATAGAATTAAACAAGCATGTGGCATTATCAAACTGATAAATATTTACTCACTTTTAGAAGCACTCAACAACATAAGGGAGACAGGTCTGGGCAACTGCAGAGCAAACAGGCCAAAGATTTCTCCTCCAGTTAACAGAGCACTGATTGAGTTCACCTGTTGTGCTCGTTAGTCCTCCCACAGCTCAGGAGGTCAGACATTATGAAAGACTTTCAGCCATAAGAATAGTGATATTTTTCACTTATTGTACATTATTTTAATAGGGAGTACATTTAACCTCTGATGGAGTGTGAATGAGTGAAGTCAGTGTTGCATAATAACAGGATTTTTGAATTGTGTGTGTGTGTAGACATCTGCATCACATCATCACCCTGGTGTCTTTCTCCCTCTGCTGGTTTATTGAGAAATTGCAAAAGATGTTGCTGCACTGTCAGAATCAGAATAAGGTTTATTGTCAAGTAGGTTTTCACTTAGAAGGAAAACGATGCACAATTGGTAGTAAAGGGCCCAAAGTGTGCCAAGAAAATATCCATCACACCATTCATTACACCCCAGCAGCCTGAACCACTGATACAAGGCAGGATGGATCCATGCTTTCATATTCTTATAATATTATAAATCACATTTCTTCCCCATTTTGATGTTTGGTTTGAACCTCAGCAGATCGCTGCATTCCAAATCACATACTTTTTCTTTTTACTTTTAGTACACAGCCTACACTGCAGCTGTTCCTACAAAGTACTACTGTTGCCTGCAGTGTGCACACGAATGGGACTTGAACTTTGACCCTCTTGCTCATATATGCTGCACAACGGATTGTGGGTCAGAATAGCCAGAAAAGCATGCTGGCTTGCAGACAGCAAAATGCTACCGGGTGTGGCTTGTAGGTAGAGCCACTAACCGAAGGATCGGTGGTTTGTTCCCCGGTCCCTGCGGTCTACATGTCGAAGTATCCTTGGGCAAAATCCTGAAACCCAAATTGCTCCTGAAGGCATAGCCATCGTGTGCGTGTGAATGTTTATCTCCTTGCATGGTAACCTCTGCCACCTCTGCCATAATGAGCAGTTGAACAGGTGTACCTAATAAAGTGGCCAGTGAGTGTATTTCTACATCGTCTGCCAGCAAAAAGTGAAACAGTGACATCTTGAGGTTGTTGGGACAAGAAGCATCCAAGCGTGCCATCAACATGATCATTTTACTGCTAAACCTGCAGTATAGTAGACTGAGCTGAAATTACATCAGAAAGTTTGATTATTTTGAATAAATCTGGATCTCAGCTTTACTGTCTGGGGTTAAAACAACATTTATGATGCAGCACACATTTTATTTTTAAGTTAGTGCATCTATAATATCAGCTCATTTGGGGATTTTAACTTAATTAGACATAGCACGTAGAAAAAAAAGTCCTAGGCACATAAAATAGGAACCCCCCCCCCACCCTTTTGTTTATTAACCTTTATTTTTAACAGTGCTGATACAGAAAAGTCACTGAACACATACCAACACATTTGTAATCATGTTAATAGTAATTAACATTATTTTTACTGTTCCTAGTGGGCCTACACATTCTTTATGTTGTTATTATTGCTTTTAGTATTAATGCTTTTAATATTACTTCTTTTAATGTTGCTTCACTTGTAAACACAGTACAATGGTCTCTGTGGGTTTCCCCTGTATAAATAAACGATAAATACAAATGTAGATCTCTTTTTTTTTATAGCTTCGGTACTTTTGATACTATCAAATGTATAATTAATGGAGATTGTATCGTTTGAAACACGTGGTATCGAGAAAAAAAAGTATCAAAGTGTCGATACTTTTGACAACCTTAGTCTCACCCCCAAAAGTACAAAATCTTGAAAATCTTCAAAAACAAGAACCAACTGATTGTTAGTAACTTTTTATTGTTTTACCACAAAGTACAGATAAAAACATCCACAGCATATTCTCTCACCTTAATGGCCCAAACTGAGGAGGATGTGAAGAGGCAGTGACACTAGACCAAATAAAGTACATGTTTCTGCGTGCTAGTAGAAGATCTAAAGTCGGCAACTTCTACCAAGCTTGATGGCATTTGTTTTTTTGTGTTGATACTGTAGTGTGTATTGCTTTTGTAACAGAGTGACACATTCATTCACAAGCAGGCCTAGTAATGAATGCAGATACAGTACAACATGGCTCTTTTGGGGGGTTTTCAGGTGTTTACTGTGTGTTTTTTTTTTCCTCTTTTTATTCCTCTTTGTTGCAAGCCTGAGTCGATACAACACAATCCACACATATGACTCAAAGATACAGTATTTACAGATCTGGTTTATATAGAGAGGAAGACATATTAGAAAGGAGAACAGTTTAAAAGTTTGGATTTTTTTTTTTAACCAGAAAAGAAACAGTCACAACCAGTAAGAAGTAAAACATACGCAGGATCAAAATCGTCTCCCAGGTTTGTCGTGATCATCACTCCCTTTCTTATAATCATCAATACTTTGGTCGGGCCTCATTTTCTCAAACTTTAATAGTCTGGCTCATCTGCTACACTTAACTAATGCAACAATTACTCTCAAAATAAATGCTTTTCTGAATCAGATTTGCTTTAATCACATAGAGTCACTGACTTTATGAAATCGATGAATTTGACCACCATAATGATTTGATTTTATCGTGTTTTGCCCTCTCAATCCATCCTCTTTATCTCTGTTTTTACTGGAAATAACAGCATTTCAAAAGATAGCATTGCACACCAGCATAACAATGACATAAAATGATTTCTAAATGACCAGAGTTCACTGAGTCCTCCAAGCAGCACTCCTTTTATTACATCATTTAAAACTTGGTCACACTGCTCATCCTACAGCAAAAACAGTGAGCTGCTTCTACAGCAATCTTTGGTGACGTGAAAAGAAGGACCAGTTCTAACTGTGGAAACTGTATTAAAACAAGCGTACAAAAACGTTCTGAGTGTTTGGTGTAGGGGGGATAAAGCACGCTCCCAGAGTCAGTGCTGTATGTAGACGTAACCTCTTAAAACCAACCTAGGGTTAGACCCAAAAAAAATGTTTTGAGCCAAAGCTTATAACAGAGGAAGTGTAAGGCCAAAATGCACATATGAAGCTTCATTGGAAAGGCAACATCTTCTAGTTTCTGAAAATGTGCGTGTTTAAAACACAACCTAAACTACATCAGTTCAAACATGGCTGCAGAAAGTTTTTTGGGGGGCGCCCTGGTAGCTCGCCGTGTGGAGCAGGCGCCTGCATGTATAAAGGACAAAGTCCTCGCCGTGGGTTCGACTCAAACAACCTCTCTCTCCCCCATTTCCTATCAATCTTCAGCTGTACTTTCAAATAAAGTCGTTAAAAAAGTCTGGAAAAGAATCTTTAAAACGTTTTTTTGGTCTAACCCGAACCCGCTGGCAGGCAGGTGTGTTTTAAGAGGTTAAAAACAGCTGTTAGCAGAAATGTGGGGTGGTTACGCAGCGTCGGAGCCAAGGAAACCTCAGGGCAAAATGTTTCATTTCTGCACTGACTCTAAACTATTGTTAGAAACTCAGCAGAGACCCCATCTATGAAAATTTCAGCCACCAGCTGTTTGATGCTTGTTAAACCGTGCTGTCCGTACGTCACATGAAGACTGAGATTTTACACAAACACACAAACAGACTCTGTAATACTGATTCTGGAGAAGTTGCTTACTGTTGGGCTGTTTGTCACTAAGCAAGGAAACATTACATCACTGAGTATTGGCTGTTGGTCACATGTCATCCTATTCTCTCCTCATGTTCACTCCCTATAGGCTCAAACTATCAGATAAAGGCAAAATACCATAAAACAAAAATCCAACAAAACATTGTTTACATCCTCCAAATGCATCCCATCATGTTTCAGAGAATGATGACATGTTTGAATGATTAATGTTACAGAACATTTTGATATTTAAAGTAGCTGTGACTATCTAAACAGATGAAAACTAAAATGTTGCAGTATTTGAGTCAGACATTGTCTGCTGTTATAATCACATAAGTTCAATTGCAATGCTTTGCATCACCTGCAGGATTTTATCTGCCTGATCTATGAATATGAAAATGTTGTTAATTTCTAAAGTTTTCCTGCTAGTTTTCACCGCAAGCTCATTCTCAGTGTATGTGCACTGGTGACTTCAAGTTTCTACATCCTATCAGTTGCAAATTGGACCAGGATTAGCTCCAAACTATTTGTGATGTCACAAATCACACTCGTAGGGCCCACCCCTTAAAATCAGATTTTCAGCGAGCACAGAGAAACGTTCCATTTTCAGCAGATAAATGTGAAAACAGCCTTCGCGTGTCAAACTCTGCACATACATCATTCTGCACAGTGAAGCTCAAACATCCGACAGGAGCAACGAGAAGAAAAACACATTTTTGAGTGGAAGGGGACTTTAAATTTTTACATTTTCTGTTAGCAACAGCGGGAACAATAACATCTTAATGCTGTTGGGACAAGAAGCATCACTCCTGATTACAGTGTTACTGCTCATCAGGTGTAAAATAAAATAAAAGATTTGAGCCTTCTGAAAGCTCAAATCTTTATTTTATTTTGAAAAATTATGTCAGCTTCACTACAGTTGCTGTCTGGCTTAAACTATTTACGATGCAGTGCAAAGTTTCTTCCAATATCAGAGCCATTTTAAAATGCTTCACTTTATTAACAGCACACAGAGTGGATTTGGAGGATGATAAACATATTGGTAATTTTCTCTGTATTTTTCTAAACAGGAAGTTTGAATATCTGACATCTCTGGAAAGCAGCATGAGACCAAACGGACAGGGAAATAAAACGACGCACAGAGGAGCTGCTGAGGGTGCAAACAATTCCACACATCATCCAAACAAACCCAACAACATAGACCTCTTATATTTGATACTATCCTCATAGAACTTCATACCTTTTTAAATTCATTTCAAGAAATGCATACCTGTAGATATTATATATATTGCACAACATTTATATGTACATTTGAAATAAATATAATTAAATAAAATGTGTCTCTTAATTTTTTGCTAATTTTTTTTTTTACGTAGCTCTATCTTGCTCATATTTTCCCCACCCAGTGCTGAAAGAATAAATGGGGAACCAGAATACAAAAACATAAAAAAAAAAAGGCCAAACGAAAAGGCTCAGATGAATAATGAAAACAAAACACTTTGCTAATACCTGCAATATCCATGTGTAGATACCAGGCGAGACAACAAATGAAACACAGATCCATGTATGGTTGATTCTGTGTGCATCCAGAATCATAAAAGAAACGTAACACATCAGTGTGGAGCAGATTTCAGCTGGATCATCCCTCCCACATTAACTCCACCGTGGCCTTCTTGGTCACCGGGTCCGAGGCAGACATCTTTTCAAGACATTTGATTGACATGAAACAAAGTACTGTAAACATCGGAAGGATTTAAATGGCACTCTGAGGACGGACGCCGTCAAATCCTTCTTGTAAAACCACACTGAGGAACAGGCAGACAACGGAAGAGGGGTCCGGAACCTTCAAGAACCTGGTTTGCAAAGAGTCTGTGCCCGGTTGCATAAACTACCTCAAGTTTCAAACTTAAGTTTGTCCCTTGTGCAAAATATTTCCTTCAGCTCAGGGGTCCATTTAGGAGGGTTGGATAAAGGTCTCTTAGGTTGTCTCTTTGCATAAGTGTTTAGACTAAGGCTGTCATGGTGGTTACGGTCATAATACAGCACATGGCCATAGGTATTTGGGGGGGGGGGGGGGCATAT
>JAOVVB010144925.1:0-11961 GCA_028570985.1 Heterobranchus longifilis
CACACACACACACACACACACACACACACACACACACACACGCAGCATATAACATGTTATGACTTCCAAAGTTAATAGTTGCCTCAAGTGAGCGTTGATGTGAGGCGTAACTGAATGTAACTGAGTGTAATATTGCTCTGCGACTCATGGAGAGCTTGTTATATAAACCCCTCTCTGTTTATTGTGTGTTGGAATCACTGTGGGCCGTATCAGAACGTGCTCCAAATCCCTCATCTGGCGAAAAGCTTTCAGGCGACACAAATTTGCGGTTACTCGTCGTCACAGTGTGCTACCTGCGAAGCAAAGGTGACTGAATAGTGAAATCTTAGCCCTGTTATTTATGTGCTCTGTCTCTCCCTGTCGCTCTGTCTCCCTCGGCTGTGCTATTTTCTGCTCTCCCTCTGCAGCACGGCCCTCGCTCAGGCAGGCTCGGGCTCCCAGCTCTAATTCTGCAGCACTCGCCGACGTCCTTCATTTGACCTTGGCGCACTACGATGCCCTCTGCCGCCATGCTGCTATAGCCTCGCTGTGCCCCCTGTGGCTCACCAACGCATCATTACAGACACACACTCGCACATATTGCCATCCCGCTAATCAATAGTGCATCGGGCTCCAATCACGTGGAGGGGGCCTCTGGGGGAAAAATCATTGGATTTGCGGCGCTGTGACTGGTCACACATGTACAGTGGTGTGTGTATGTATATGTCTGTGTGCTTACATCTGCTTGTGTGTTTTCAGTAATGAGTAGGGTGCAAAGGCTAAAAGCATTATTTCAATGATGACCTGTTGGTCACTTCACGGTGTTGAGTTTGTGTATGTGGGTTGTTTGATCATATGTACGGTTTGCAGTGTGTGTTAGCATTACGTAGGCTCCTGCACCTCCTCTATAGAGGTTACACTTATATCATCTAGTCCTCCCCCTCCACCTCGCTGTGCCCTGCTGCTGAACAGGGGCACTTAACTCCCGTGTGTGTGTGTGTGTGTGTGTATGTTTCTACCTACCTTGGAAACTGAAAACCAGCCTTTTTTTTTCCTTACTGTGACTCAAAGCATTGGGCTTGCAACATTGCATTGTGGTTATTTCTGTCCTCATAAGAATTAACCCCTGCTCATACTTGTATACTGCCACTATGTGCCTCTATACTGGCAATCAAAAAAAAGGCAGAATCATTATTTTAAAGGCTGCCAGTGCATCAAAATGTGCACGTCAAGCTACAACAATGTGTTTTAATGCATGTTTGATTGCTGAAACTTCATGTGCCTGTAGATGCAGCATGCTATGCAGAGCATAAAAATGCCTGCGATTAATATAAGATTATGGGAGTCTACATTTTAACAGCACTCATTCTAGACCTGCATCTGTATAAAAGGCTGACCAGCGAGATAGAAGAGTGCGTGGCATTCGCCTCTATCTCTACCGCTCCATTCCACTCATCTGTCCCCAGGGCCAGAGTCAGAGCGGCGGGATCAAAAGTAAAATCAGAGCGGAGAGCTGTATCCAATCGTGTCAGTCCGAGAGGTCTCTCCCTCTACTGTAGTCTGGCAACGTCCAGGGCTGAGGGCACTGATCTCTATCAACGAGGATAAATTCAGTCAAGCCTCTAAAATGTGTGGCGGTGGACCTCAAGTGATTTAAATCATTAAAATGAGGCCAGCTGCATCATGCAGTCGGAGCACGCGGTGGGGGCATCCGGCAGCCCGGTACAGAGAGAAGAGTGCCATCATCTGGCCCCTGCTGATACATCCATCCCACTGCAGAGTGCCTCTGTGGAGAGATGCAACAGCAGAGCCGTGTAGAAATCTGAATATGTATGAGGATATAATAATAAGCGTTTGGTCCAGTGTGGCATTGTTGCCAACTTCTGAGACATATAGACTCATCCTAAAGGAACAATGTGTACCTTTAAGTAGTACTCGGAAGTCTACATGCATAATGGATGTATACAGTGGCGTACGAGAAAGAATATATCAGTGTCGTCGAAGTGTTTTCTTTTTCGTGTGAGGCCCATTCTAGGTAATCTGTGTAATAGCACGATTATCAGTGCAGATTGAGCGTGGAAGTTGTGTGTTCGGGGAGAAAAGGCGCACTAGCCTGACAGCATCTTAAGGAGGAACCAACAGCTTTTACCAGAGACAGACAACAATCACACATCAACCGTTCCATTTCGCAAATAATAGAGCAGCGCCTCCTGCAATCATTATATGGGCCTGCGAGAGGGGAGAGAGTGTGTGCCTTGTATAATTGTAGGGTTACAGGCATATGTTTGTGTTCATTCTGCTCATTGTAAAAAAAAAAAGGTTGTGAGGTGTTGATTTACCTTTCAGCATGTAATTGAAAAAGAAAATCGCTACAAGTCACTCACACTTGCGGTCTCCAAGATGCTTTTGGGGGAAATGAGCCGACTTGCATTAATGCTCGACTCAGCTTTCTCTGGCTTTTGTGCTGGCAGTCGACAAATACACCGCACAGCTCACGGAAACTTTATGAAATGTGAAATGATTTTAGCCCTCTCTCTTTAAACATACTTGCATGTTTTCTTCTTGCTTTCTCTCTCACGCACACGCACACACACACACACACACACACACACACACACACACACACACACACACACACAATTTAAAAAAGCTCAACTTAAGCAAAGCACAGTATGTCCCGATGCAGACAACATTTCAAAAAACATCTTCGGGCTTCATGAAATCGCTGCTGAACTTGATTGTCCTTCTAACGACCAGAGCAAAACAAACAAGTGGAATTATCTGTGACACATACCAGACAGCAAAAACACACAGGAGCATCTCAGTCAATCAGCAATCACGCATGTCCCGGCCATAAACACACCTATTACACACGCCAAGCGGTGTCAGTGTAAACAATGCAGAACAATACACTCTGCATTTCTAGCTGCAGCGGCTCCTCTGATTGGCTGGATCGATCGCCGGAGGCATTTGATGTTATAGGAGGAGAGGCGAGGCATATTGATTGGAGGATAATCAGAGTCAAGACGGCTTGGTCCTCTTCAATAATTCAAAGGAAGGATTTGGGGTGAGATTCCCTTAGATCGGAGGTGTGATGTACATTTCATAGCCTGAGAGTTTGGGGAGCTGAACAGGGAGGGTGTGTGTGTGTGAGTGTGAGTGTGAGTGTGAATGTGTGTGTGAGTGAGTGTGAGTGTGTGTGTGTGTGTGGGATTTTGGGGAGGGGGGTAGATGGAAATCACGTGGTCTCAAACATGAGACATCTTTTAAACCAATCGCACCAACGGTGTACTAATGCGGTTCCCCCATCTTCTACAACGATGAAAAGTACAGTGGAAAAAAATACTATTAATAATTTGTATGTTACGTGCATGTGCTTGCATTTCTGTGGTCATGTTCACGTACATAATGCACACATTTCCCACTTTGGAGGCTTTTTGCAGCATTCCTGAGGCAGAATGTACAGCAAACTGTGTTTACCTCACCCAGAGGACCTTACACTGCAATTCAGCCATTGATTTTCCTCTAACACCTTCAGCGGTGTATATGTGTGACTAAGCCAGTTTTACCGGCCGTGACATTACTGTGAAAAACAGAACAAGCATAAACATTTTGCCTCTTTTCTAACTGCCTTCACCGTATGCATTCAGGATCAAAAGCTGAATTAGATTGTTGTTGAACTTGTTGGAACATCGGCTCGCATCAGATCAGAGAGCATGTCGAGTCAAATGAACTTTGATTACTTGGATGTAGAGTTTGATGGTTTAGTTAGAATGGAGCTTTGATGATATTATAACATGCGCGTGTGTTTTTGTTGATCTGTTAGAACATTTTTCTTGCCTTGAAGGATGTGTTTCCAAGTCCAGTTTATAAACAAGAGCAAATGTCACAGAATGTATTCTCATGTGTGTTAAAATATCATCCGTATTTTCATAGAATAAAAAACTTGTTACCTGGCTGCTCTCTGGACAATAAGACAAATAGAATCACAGTGCAGTTGCATGAATAAATCCATTCAGTTTTTCTTATTTTGTCATGCGAGCAACAATGCCCAGCCCACATCTTAACCAGACACCACCAGCCAGATCCAGAATGCTGCAAAAAAAAAGTTTAAAGATAACGAAAACCAATTTAAATATCTCAAAGTCTAGACCAAGTTTAGACCATCATGTCTACAGCAAAATTCATAAATCACTAATAAAACTTGTACTGTATATTCCTAATAAGGGAGAAATTGGAATTGATACCAATTAAATAGTCCATCTTGCGTTCTTTTCCAGCCTTTTGAGACAGTTGCAATTTTAAACGCATTAGATCTAAACAGCCATAACAATTTTGCATTATTTTTTACAGTGTCTACTCTATTTTTTTGTAATATTGTTTATTAGCTGCCTTCATTTCCTCTATGGCTGTTAATGTCATTTATTCAATTTAAACAATATTTGGACGGTTAATACTAAGTGTCCCTTACATTATAAGCAAGGTAAATGGCAAATACAACAGTGTGAACTATAGGGCTGTTTACTGGCAAGAATCTGGTGATACAATATAGATATGTGATATAGTGCGATACTGTAAGCAAGGCGATATATTTGCGATTTTTAAAATTTAATTTCAGGAATTTTGTCATAGTATAAAGAACACACTACTTCCTGTCTCAGTTTGTTATTACGTTGGCTGAAGATAGATTACAACACTGCTGTCTAGCTGTCATATGTTTAAACAACACAAAATTAACCACTGTCTGCCACAAATCTTTGCATGTAAACTATTAATTAATAATAAATACAGTGTTCTTGAGAATCCATACAGTATCACAAAATATAATATTGCGATTCTCAGGTAGATATTTTCTTACACCCCTGGTGAGAACCATTATAATGCTCTGCAAATGCTATCACACAATCAAAAAGCATTTAGACATGCTGTACATACTGCATGTTGCTACACATTAATGAAAGATAATGACAATACAACATTGAAAACCAGACGTATATTTCCCCAGCAGACGTTGTGTGAATTCATTTGTATACAAGGAGAGGATTGTGGGAGTTGTGTGAAAAATCCCAGCCAAGAGTCTCTGTAAAGAACAGATATGATTTATGGAAAATAATATTTGGAGAGGTTGTTAGCACCCATATAAAGTTGTGAACCACCCTCTACTGAGATTCCTGAAAACATTTGGCCTGTGCCCATTATTATGGTGAAAATATCACAGTTTCACACTGCTGCTTGGAAATATTGAAAGCCAAACTCGAGGTGCTTTTTGTGGTGAAGACCTGCAGCGGCTTTAGTGTCTTCATATTTCATACCACCGTGACCTGTGCTGTGGATCTGTGTGGCGCTAGTCATACGTGCCTGGAATCAGACTGCAGCGCTGCTGCTGCTGCTGCTGCTTCTGCAGCCCCGGCGAAAGGTCACACAGGGGGCTTCCTCCACAACGCGTTGTTTTCTCCCGCTGCTTATCTCCTAATCACTGCAATTACTATGGCAACACTTGTTTGTTTGTTTGTTTGCTTGCTGGAAATGGTGCATTACTGTGTTTGTATCCCGCTGACCGGTGCAGACGTGTCAGGCGGGCGTCTGGGGAGGGACACTGCGGTTAGAGGCTATGCTGACTGCAGATGTGGGATTTAGATAGAGGAGCCGCCACCATCATCATCTTAAACATCATCATCATCTTGATCATCTATCTGTCTTTCTGTGTGTATGACTCAAAACTCTCACCCTCAAAGTGAAGCACCAGGGAATTACTGCATCAGGTCATCTGTCAGTCTCCATACTGCACCACACCCTACACACCAGAGACGCTCCCTTAAGTGTATTGAGCTGTTGAGGTTTATATTAGAGCCTGACTAATATTGGATTTTTGATTTTAAAAATTTGCAGATTTACCGATATGGCAGCTAGGGATGTCCTCGACTAAAGAAATCCTTAGTCGACTAACACTCATACGATTTTGTCGACTAATCGATTAGTTGATTTAATCGACAGATCTGAGTTTCTCCACGAAGAATCACGCAAAAAGCACCACTTTAAATCTGGTGTTTACCAGAGATGTGCTCATAAGTTTCTCGGAAATAAGTCATTCAGCATGAAAAAAGCATGAAAAAAGCATAAAAACGACTAATCGACTAAAGACATTTTAATCGACTAAGAGCGGACAGCCCTAGTTATTAGTTCTATTTGTATTAGTGGTATCACCGACATTAAGACGGTGTGACGGGATCTGCAGAGGACAGACATCTGTGGTGTTTGTCAGTCAGGGTGAGAGCACAGGGACAAACAGTGACTAAGATGAAACAGTAGCAGCCTTCTCTGATTTCACAAAGAGCTTCTTTCCCACTCAGGATACATGAGAAAATGCACAATAATCAGAAACGGCAAAGACCTTTACGTGTTTTTCTGACCCTTCTTCTTCTATTTAAAGTCTAGACGGAGCCTCTGTCCCGTCGTCCATGACTCTGACTCAGACGCCCAGCTCGCTGTCAGCCTCACAGATGACGCCATGTCCAAACTCTGGGACACCGAGCAGCAGCGTGTTTATCAAAAACATCCCAATGTCCTGACCTCTGACCTCTGACCTCCCTGTCAAACGGAACAAGTGAAAAGTTTAATGGTGCCGAGATTGACAGAATGTTACAGGATGTCGATAAACAAGGGGAAAAAAAACATCAGAAGAAGAAAAAGTTAAGTGAATTTTGTTTCTTGTTTGTTTCTTGAAATGAATAAATAGAGCAGTGGATGGATGGATGGATAGAAGTGCCTTTTATATGAAATATTAAAAGGAAAATTATCTGTCCAGTCAAGTTCTGTCAGATCCAAGACCTAATCTGCCTGTGGCCGGTTGTGCAAAACACTTTAAGTTTTCTCCTTAAGTATGAAACTTAATTCTTATTTTCTCCTTAGCTGAGGGACTAACTTAAGGCTGTTGCACAGAATACCTTAGCTTTCCTTAGTTAAGGAAAAATGTTGAGGCAGAGGTATCTTAAGTTTTTTTCCTTTCTTTGGTTGCTAAAATCTTTTGTGCAACGGTTTAACTAATTTTAAGGAATTCCATAAGACCAAGAGGAGAAAACCTTAAATACTGAAGTGAACATTTTAAGGAGATGATTCAGTGTTTTGTGCAACAGAAACTTTGACACGGACTTGAAGGAAAATCTTAACTTAAGGTGTTTTGTGCAACCGTCCAGAGGAAGAAGTATCCTCAAAAGTTTTAATTTCTTATTTTGAATTTCAGCATTTGACTAATTAAACTTCAGCAAATCAAATATATATATTTTTTTTTTCTTTCTTTTTTGTATATATTTTGGACACTTGAATTTTGTATCAGACTTACATACTAATCCTGTTTTTGAAATTGCAATACTTAAATTGGGGAAATTCAAACCACATTGATTCAGATAGATGATTTTCAAAATAAAATACGGATTCTAATTATGACAGCTATTATTGGCATCCATATAATAGTCTGAAGCCTTAACTGAGAACAATCATAACCAGTCAGAATCAAAAGTTTGCTGTTTTTTTACACAAGAGCTTAAAGTGTTAAACCATTACTGTTGCTTTTGTTGATTTTCTTTTACCTGTGGTGTGTGCCTGTGGTCTGCCGGATCAGAGAAGAGGCTGCACCTGCAGATCCTGCAGGCTAGGTGGCAGTATTGGCTTTATTGGATCGCCACTGAGCTGCACGAAAACATTAGAGATTCAAAGAGGCCACTTTGGAGCAAATACAATAAAAATCCAGGGATGCACACAATAAATCAATATGAATGTTTTATGAAAAAAAAAAACTTAACACAATCATGCACACTTTAAGTTCCAAAAGACAAAACATCCAAAGCAAGTGAAACACAATTCATATTTACATATGAACACCACTGGTAATTTCAGCATGCCTCTTTATCCACATTGGGATAAAACCTGCAGCGTAAAGCAGCCATGGAGAGTTATCAGACAACACTGTGCTCTATACACCATTCATTTTGTAATTTAGATAGCAAACAAAGGCTGATGGTTTTGTGTCAGAGTACGGCCATGCACAGCTCTCCAGAAACCAATCTGCTCTGAAACCAGGGCCGTTTCTAGCTTTCAGGGGGCCCTATGCAAAATGTTGTTTGGGGGCCCCTATATTGTGAAATATAGTGGTGGGGGATTCCAAATCCTAGGTGGTCTGGGGGCATCATTTAACATTTAGTCTACATGTATCTGGATATTTTTATAAACAGATATTTTTCTCCTCCGTTAAAAAAAAAAAATCCATCCACACAACCTCTGTTTTGATGAATATCTCTCTGTCACTGAGCAACAATGGACATGCACAAATTGAGGAGATGACATTGTTTCTCAAAATCTCCTGGTTAACATGTCTACACAGATACACAGTAACCGGATTAAAAAATATCTGTTTTAGAACTCTGTTTACATGTGGATGAGGCCAAAACGGAGAGGAAAATATCTGTTCCAGATACACGTGGACAGGCTCTTAAATGCATCAATCTGGTGCAATTTAAGAGGAAAATAAGCTAGATATGTGGAGAACTCTTAACATCTGTTTTTCTCTCAAATTCAAATCAAACATCTCAAGTTGACCCTGTCAATTTAAACCTACAGACAATGATACAAATCTACATCAAGAAACTCAGAATCTGCATTATAACATCTCCCAAATCATTTTAATTAAAAAAAAAAAAAGAAAGCCTAGCTTGGGGGTGGCTTCGGGGGCCCTGTGTCCCCATATAACAAGAAACGGCCCTGTCTGAAACTTTTCTGTTAGTTACATCACTCTCCTCCTCCGTACAAATTAGGGATTGTGAAGCAAAAGTAGGTCAACAACATCAACGTGTCACCAACAAGAAACTGACACTGTGATATTAGAGCTGACACATAAACAACATAAAAAAAACTGTTACCCTTGAATTAAACAAAAAAATGTTATCTCCAGTGAATCAGAGCAATACACCTCAGGAGAACTGGGAGCAACACAATGATGAACACCCTGCAGCAGGCACACATTTGTCTTTTAGTTTGCTCCATCAACACCAAACATGCAAATAACCGACACGAACCATCAACATGGAAGAACCAACTGTCTTATTAGGCTGTGCTTTCTGCAGGCAATCCGATGGCAGATCAATAGATACAAAATGTCTGACAGTATTAAGACCACCTGGAGGTCTTCGGAAGCATTAGGCAAAACATTATTGCAAGGGAGAGGTATGTACGCTGTGAGACGGATGGTGTTAATGAAAAATAACAGGCCGGATGTAATAAGAGCAAGTAAACCTGACACGAGAGTCAAACTGCAGAATAATTCAGCTTTCTCCCTCATTATATTTTCTTGCACGATTTCAATTTTTCATGTTGATTGAGATCTGACCAGTTTGGAGCCGCGCAGAGGAGCATTTAGATTGACATTACGTCCACAAAAGGATGCATGAATCCCTATGAATATGATTATGAAAATTCTCATGCTTTGCGGTTCCCCAGATTTGCATCAGGTCTATTCAGATCCGAGATTAGAGTATTGATCTCTGAGTGTGAGCCCCCCCCCCCCCCCTTTGGGTACGTTGTTGTGATTGATCTAATTTATGACAAAAAGTAAGTAGGATGTGAACCCTTCACAGTCATGCAGAAAATCCTCAGAGCATGCGATGAAACGTCTCTCGTCAGGCAGTCTCTCCGGTGTCGGGGCAGTGGAAGTGGATGAGTTCATTCCTGCAGCGTGGATCCTGGCAGCTCGTTGGTCAGCGTGTGCCAGCGCTCCACCTTCTTGCCCTTGTTCTTCAGACAGTCTATCCAGTGCTGCAGAGTTTCTCCCTGTGAGTGGCACCCTAAGGACACACCGCCTAACCGGTGCAGAGACACAAAGGAAAGTCAGCGTGACTCGGGAGGAAAGTGGATGTTTGATAAACAAACTGGAAGCTAAAGGCAGGGCCGGCTCTAGCATTTTTGGAGCCCTAGGCGAAATCTGTTCAGGACGCCCCCGCCTGTCCCGCACGGAAATAATTTTCTTCCCCTCTGGATGCGGCTGGGTCGTGTCTAGATGGCACTCGCGAAAACTCATGAAAACTCTCCCAAGACTTGTTTTCAACAACCTAGTCTCGTGTAGCCCTATCTCCACAGCACTGTCTCAATGCACTTTCACTCCAGGACAGTGGGGAAAAAACTCCCTGGGTTGTTTGTATTTCCCTAAACCACTCACAATCGTCCTGTGCGCGCCACGCCCCACATACAGCGACGGTGTCTCTGCAAAACAGTGTCAGGAGGAATCCCGTTTCCTACACAAAAATGTGAACATTATTGTTTGTGGATCTTTATAATCATTCACCGAAAGAACAGAGCAGCAGTGCCTATTTACACAATCCAAATCTTCAAACCGTGTCATTTTCAGCGTGTAGGTCGATAGCTCGGAGGTTGTTTTTGTTTTTTTTCTGTAGCGAAGAGACTTTGAGGATGGGAACACAGACAGGTTTCTGGGCTCCGGGCAGATTTCCCAGAGGCTTTATCCCCACATTGTTCTCATAGTAAACCAGACTACCAACGACCTAACCATCTCACGAGACTTTCGCAAACACAGACTTTCCCTGGTTAAAGGTTAGTTATTTTGTTTTTATCTATTTTTTTCCCCCAGTTGTTTATACAGAATACAACAAATTCACCATACAGTTATGAAAGTGGTTAAATAATACTAAATCTTTATGTCAAAAATTAAACTAAACATAATCAAACATGATATTCTCTGACCAAAAAAAAAAGTTAAAGGGAGACTTTATATAAAAATGTATTATCAGAGTGGCATGTTAGCATTTTGTCTCACATTATTTTTGATGCCAAATAATAGGTTGTGCATTGTAAGAAGAGTAGGCGTAATTAGCTGTAGCTTCAACCTTTTTGGCCTTTTGAAAATCTTCTACATTGTGTTATTGGGTTGTTTTGTTTTACTGTACTGTTTTATTAGTAGTAACTGCATATGTTGTTGTCTTTTCCCCCTAATTGTTTGTGTAATTACTTACAGACAAAAAAGAAATTTCAATTTCAAAAGAAATTGAGCCTCAGTGAGCTGAAAATCTTATTTTCCTTTGGTAGCAAAAGCAAAAATCAACTTTAAAATATGATTAGATATGGAGTATTTATCATTTTAAAGTGTTCATGATTAAAAAAATAAAAAATAAATCCTTTTGGTGCAAACTTTTTGCACCATATTGAATATTAAAGTTTTTCCCGCTTGATTTACAACAGTGTTGAAAAGAGTGTTACAATGTCTGTACTTCATTAAAAATCAACTTGAGTGCTGAATAATAAGTAGCTTCTTTAAAATACAACTGGAAAAGTGCCTGAAAAGAAGATAATTATTGTGTGGGATCATTATAACTTCAAAAAAGCTGACAAAGTTCAAACTGGATTCAGAGGAAAAAGAAGATATGGGCTTCCATACGCAGACGTTGGTTGTTGGTCTTTTCAAAGTATTTGTTGGAAAATTTTAAAGAAAATGGAGAAAAACACCAGACTTGACTGTAGGAAACAAAAATATTGACTTTAAAAGATCCCAGAAAAAGCAGAAGTGGACCAAAAAAAACAAATTCAAAAAGAGAAACCATGTAAATGTAATTACCAACTCCCACTCATATGAAGCTCATTTTCTGGCACCCTTTTGGCAACTAACCCTGCAAATTACACCCAGTGCTGCACTCAGCAGCAGATAATAGAGAACAGCTTAAAATATCATTGGTAACATCTGCCATGGGTACAACATTATTGGACTGCTAATGAATTCACCGGGCAGCTAATCAGTAAAAAAAACCACCAGCAGGAAACATGGCCGGATCTGTGCACAGGCATTCTGCACATGTCTCCTTTCCACAGAGAGAGGGGTCAAGAACACCAACATATTTAAAAATATATGTTAATATTTAATGTAGGACATTAAATAATGTTTAACATATATTTAAAAATATTAAAAAACATATAAAAATCCAAATC
>JAOVVB010144951.1:0-11960 GCA_028570985.1 Heterobranchus longifilis
CCCCCCCCCCCCCACACACACACACACACACACACACACACACACACTCAATCATTTAATTTCCAACAGCTGTCAAATCATCACCGTGTCTCACAACAGTGAATCATCGAAACAGTGCCAAATTAAGTTACTCTGAGATAGTTTATTAGCCACACAACCAGGGCCGGTGGAGTTTGTATGCAGTACAGTATATTACATTATACTCTGCAGCACAGATACATAAATAGATAACATCACATAAATGAACACATCAGACAATCTGGTAATGCCGGCGAGGAGGGGGGCTAGAGGGAGGAGTTCAAAGTCCTGATGGCTAACGGAAAACAAAGTGTTTGTGAAATGTTTGGTCTTGGTGGACGGTGACCTGTAGCGCCTCCCTGAGGGAAGGAGCTGGAAGAGGTGGTGAGCAGGATGTGTGGGGTCGCAGTTGAGCTTCTTTGCTCGCAGAACAGCTGTGTGTGTGTGTGTGTGTGTGTGTGTGTGTGTGTGGGTGTGTGAGGAGTCAACTGAGGGCAGCAATGATTTTGGATACCTTGTTTACAATCTGCTGTAGTTTTTTGTGTGTCTGACTGTCCGTGCTGCCGTACATACTGTCAGAGAGGATGTGATGATGGACTCGATGACTTTATTTGTATGTTATTTATTTATATTCCATTTTAAATGCATTTTATTATAATTTAATTTACAGAATCATGTCTCTACACAGTAGATGATAGATAAAAAAAACACATCCACAGCAGGCTATAGTGAAGCCAAAAGGTTTGGCCTATGGGTGGCGCCAGAGGAAAGATGAGATTGGTGGCCATATTAAAAGTGTTTTCCTCTGAACAGTAGTCATTGCAGGACATTTCAGGATTAGCTTTGGGTTGCCAGACGTGTCTTAACTTTCAGCTGGCATTTGTCAAATACAGTACTTTGTTAGGCTCAGCTGTTCTATGGGTCAGCTGATCTCTGTGCATCATGTTAACAATAGCATGCTAACATGTTAACATTAGTATGTTGGTGCAGGTTAGCAGATGGTGTGTGTGTGTGTGTGTGTGTGTGCGTGTGTGTTGGTGACAAAGTGGGTGAGACCATGCCATTTGTCCCATTTTCACGTACACACCATGCAGATGCTTTTCCTGGAGTTCCAAGGGGACTTCCTGCTTTTATCCTCTTGCTGATGCTATGGTTGTTCCAAGTACGGGAGCGTTTGTCTTTTGTGTATAATAATAAACTTGTATCTATATAGCACCTTTCCAAAACAGCTTTACAAAGTGCTTTACAGGGTAAAAACAAACAAACAGAAACATTAAAAATGTGAATCACAAACACAATCAGAGCAATAGCAACATCAATAATACAATAATTAAAATAAAGCAATAAGACATAAAACATTACAACACTAAAACAAATGGTGTGAGAAGGTAAGATAGAAGGATTACACTTTTACATGTGTTTTAAGTCTTAAATGAAGAGACTTGCATCACTTTAATTGTTTATTTCTTTAATGATAATTTTTAATGGTAATGAAACTAATGGTGAAGAATGTTAGACTTTGGCTGCTGATCTGTGGAAATATGGTTCTGCATGAACTAACTTTCTGGTTTCTGGTTGTCCTAATTAATAAATCACCTTTTTAAAGTCTTTAACAGCTTCTCTAAATCTGTTTTCTGTCACCTTCCTTGACACTCAGGCTTCCTCACAGTGTGACCTCCGGGCCTATTTACAGTCTTATGCTCTTTTTTTTTGTTGATTCTTACTTGAGTGCTGATGTATTTTGTTGCGTGTTTGTTGGAGACAAAAACAAAAACAAAATCATAGGTCGTTTATACAAGAATCTTATTACCATTCATATTTACATTTATTGTTAGTACACACTCTTAACTCAGGCTGGACCAATTTTGACAATTCATGTGATTTATGATATAAATATGACAACTCTTAATGTGTTGTATGCCTGTATTCCAAAACAAAATGGGAGAATAATATATCACTGTCCTCTATTTTTATACATTTTCTATTTTCTATACAGCAGCTTTTTAATCATTCTCGATGATTTATGAGATTTGTGATATGTATCTGATTCAGCTTTTATGTGTTGTATTTATTGTGTTGATCATGTCTCTTGTTCCTCATCACAGTGGCATGCTCTGTCCCCCATACAGGAGTATCAGACAGTGTTATTCAGCTCTGCTGTGATTGGTCCAGCCTGAGAGCTGATTTACTCTCAATCACACAGATGAAAGTCACCTGAGTTAAGAGTGTTTGTGTCCGATCACCTGCTTTGCTTTGTGATTGTGACTTGAACGTCTGAAGAAGATCTCAGATCGAAACGTTGCATTACAATTTCTTTGGAGCTTTTAATTCAGTGTGCAGATCTCTTTCTCTAAAAACTAAAAATTTTAACCCCAAACACAATCTTTTTCTAAACTTAACCAAGTAGTTATGGTGCCTAAACCTAACTTCACAACATTAACCACATTTATAACGGGGACCGTTATGTTTAGGTGAGGACGTGTTGATCTCCTGCCACCAGTAGGGGTGCTAATTTAGTCATGTTAGAGAATAGGAACAATCAACCTTGTTGGTTTGTTGTGTCAATCACCATGTCACCAGAGATTAATCCCAAAAGTACCCAGTTTTACATTTACATAATCATGTCACAACTGACATTAATATCAAAGCTGTTCCAGTCAATTCTGTTCCTTTTTCTCACCCTATATTTACCCGTTTGTCTTGAATTCAAGTACATCTAATGTGGATATTTAAGCCTTTTTCTGACTATAAAAGATTTATTAACCCTCTGAAAACGGATCTCCTGCAGGCGTCCGCAGGTGGCCGTGGTTTACATAATCTTGTTTAAATTTACCAAAAATAAGAACCATAATAGCATTCATTCTTCTTGCTGCAGAAAGCTAAGGCGTCTGTTGTTCACCACATCACGTTTTACGATCTTAATGGCGTCATCACATCATGTGACGTGCGGTCCAAAACGACGACCCGCGGTGGCGCCAGTGTATTGCCCCATAATGGGCCACAGGAGATTGTTGTTTACTTGATTAGGTTCAAATCGACCTAAAATAAGAACCATAATAGACAGATATGTCATTCTTTTTGCTGCAGAAAGCTAAAAGGCTTCTGTCTTTAGCGCCAGCTCGTTGTACGCTGTTGATGACGTCACGTTGATGTTGTGTTGACATCACGTGACATGTGGTCCAAAACTGCTTGACAAACTGTTGCAAACACCTCAGCACTCATAGAAATCTCAAAAACCAAACAAAAATGTACACAGTTCAAATAACTACTAATATTTTGCTAATATTTCTATATTAGTTTAGATCAATATGTTTTGTGTGTTTATGTAATCAAATTTGATGAAAAAACATGTCAGATTTTTGTAATCATTTGTATTTATGACACAATCTCAATACTTTAATCAATTATCATGCCTTTTTGACTTACATAACCTTTAGCTTATGTTACAGATTTTAGGGATATGAAGCATTTGAAGATACTGGCAGACCATTTCTATTGCAGATTTCAAAGGGTTAAAGATCCATGTCAAAACTAATATCAGGGCCAATGTGTCTCTTGTGCTGTTAAAGAAAGGCCATTTAGTCAAGTCTTCATTGCATTATATTTGTATAGTGTGAGTACATTACAGTACTGCACCTCTGTACATGTGCAATGAACTGTATACATTTAGATTTTCTTCCTTTGCATTGCATGGGAAACATCAATGTAACAACATTGGTTTATTTTACTTTCTCCTACTTTTTCCACTTGTTCCACCTATGATAAGTTCATGGTGAGGTGTTACCCACATCTCTTGGCTCTTTGCAGCACAGACCAAAAGTGCACCAATAAAACATAAAGCGTTATTCTCGCCAGTGGATGTTGTTATACCTCCAGCTTTAGAGAACTGGCAGTAACAACAATGAAAGCAGTACTGTATGCTGCCAAGCCCGAAGCTTTAAAAACACACTGAAATCTCAGTCAAAGTTGTGTATCGCATTGGGAAGCACTGTACACCTTCAGGTGAATTTCATTCTTCTGATCACTTTCCACTTGTTTTCTTTCTCTAACTTCTCTCCTCATGCAAAAAAACAAGTTCAGGAATAGAGAGAGAACTAGTAATAATTAGACATGTAACATTTTTATTACATTCTCTGCTCAGAGGGGTCAGCTACAGACATGCATGAGAGTCAGTGTTGTATTGAAGTGCAGCAAGCTTAAAGCTTTCCAGCCTCATGACTTCTTTTTAAAGTTTGTTTTTATTTATCTGATTTGCATATGTTTATGCCAACATATGGCTTCCTAAATAATCCCTTAATTTGGTGCAACAGCTCCTATCAACTCAACATTTTGTACAGGAGTTAGAAACACAGAGTAGGTCTTGGCAATGCACAGCAGAGGAACCCAAGAGATGCAATTTATATCAAAAATCTCACAGAACTCAGTCAAACCAGAACACACATCATACACATGGATTTCAGTGATTGCTGCTTCTCCTAAATCTATCCGGGATGAACATCTGTTATCCTTTTAGAAATCATTCAAAAACATGCTCCGTCTAACTTCAGATCTTTCGAGACTGATCTTTCCCAACTGAAAAATGACCCCATAGGTTGTTTGTCCAAGCAGCAATTACGCTCCATATTTACGTTTACTGTTAGGCGGCGCCCTCTAGTGGCTGTAGTAATTATGACGATAGCAAAGCAGTAAGTCATGTTACATAATATTAAGATAGAGAAAGTCAGTTTAGGGCAGGCGGGTCAAACAAACACACGACTTTGACATAGGAGACCGGTGCTTGTGTCACGTTTGAAAATAAAAGTAAACAGTGAATTATTTTCACTTTACGAAACAAACAGATTTCTAATGACGCATAGAAACATCAACTAATTCGCCGAACATGATTTAACATAATTCTGTATTCATTTTAGCTAAACACCTAAAATATGATTTGAAACTAGATTTTTCGTTTAAAAACATGTTTTGAATTGCAGACATCTACATAATTTCTATAAATGCGCTGCTTTTGGACATTAAAACAACAGAGTTATTGAAATTATTTGGATTACGAGTCGGAAACAACGCAGCCATCACCGGAATGTAAGTTTACAAATATAGAAAGTATTTTTTGTCAGGTAACAAACATTATCATTGTCTGATGCACTGCCATTATTTATGGTTAGGTGTTCCGATTACATCTGTCACCTTTTTCCCTTAATATCCATGTGTATTTTGTTGTGCTTCTTTAAAAAAGAAATTGCTTTAACGCTGTGGTTGGTCTGGTTAGGGTTGAGCCACAAAAACCACTTGGTCAGAGTTAGAGAAAGATCATGGTTTGGGTTAAAATAATACATTTGTAATATACAAATTTATTGGGCAAAAAACTCCAGGGAGAGTGTCTATTTTCTGAGCAATGAGCCTTCGGAGCTGTGGGCTTTTGTTTTCGGGTCAGACTAATGAGCTTTTTCGGACTATTGGGGTTTTGGAATATTGGGCTGTCGGACCAATGTAATATCTTGCCGCAGCGACCCAACTTTGACCCGCGCCAAGGAGCATTCATACCTGACCTGTTTGGTCAGTTTGTTCCGTCAGAGTACGGTTTGTTTGGGGTGGTGTGGAAGCTCATTTGAATTCTGGTGCTGACCAAACAACTGAACTCTGGTCCGCTTGAAAACGGGTCTCGATCCGCTTCCAAGTGGACTCTGGTGCGGTTCGTTTGTGGCGACGTTTGTGAGGATGCTGTGGGGAGAACTCGTCTTCCACTCTGTTTTTGTTTCCTTCCACTAATCATCACATGAGTGTTTGAAGTGTTTCCACAGATATACCTGACTTCAGTAGAAGAATGTCAGCGTACATTTAGACACAACTCATTGTCCATTGAGCTCGACTAACACCGCTAACCGGGTTAAGCCGAGTAGCGTGCTACAGCTAACAACACCTGGGTAAAACTGGCGCTCTAGAATTTCTGTTCCGCGTGTGCAGGTAGTAAACATGACTAGAATATTTAGACGTGTTTGGGTCACAGGGCGAACCGGACCAATGACGTACCGTTACACCCCTATAAAGTACTAATACATTCATTTGCTGAAATCTGTTCAGGAAGCGATCTTATAATTGATCTGTATGGGCCATGTTTATTTCGTAACCATGGTAACGCGTATTCACATTTCTGAATCAGAATCAGAATCAGAATAAGTTTGATTGCCAAGTAGTTTTCACATACAAGGAATTTGTCTTGATGTTACGGTACATAACAAGAAACAACACAAACAAAACATACACAAAACAATAACAAAAGCAAAGCAAAGAGCATTATGTACAAGTGCAAAAGAAAGCTCCAAAGACAGGAGGCGTAGTTAACTCCAAGTATAAATAATATTACAGTATGAATATGTAAACAGTACGTTCTGTATGAGAGCTGCATAGTTTAGTGGATATATACAGGGAATACTGACAGGAATGTGCAGGTGTTCACAGTATAGACGGTATATGAATGTGCTATTAAACCGATAAAAATAGAAATAAAAAATAAGATTGCATTAATGTAATGCATCGTGTTATGAGTTGAGTACAAAGTTCATAAAGTGCAGAGTTTACAGGTGTGCAAAGTTTACAGGTGTGCAATGGACTTGTCGTGATATTGAGTGAGATGGGGTCCATGTCAGTGAGGGTCCCGGGTCTTGTTAATGAGTCTGTTCTTGTGGCATTCAGTCTTGGCCGTAATAGACCTCAGCCTCCTGCTGGAGGGGAGTTTTTGGAACAGTTTGTGACCGGGGTGAGAGGGATCGGCCATGATCTTTCTCTTTTTTTCAGCCGGACTTCTGCCTGTACGTGCAGAATTGTCTCATTACTCATTTCATTTAGTTTGCGCAGTGGCTCCGTATGTGGCAGCCTCATATCTCTGCTGACCTTGAGCTGTCACTTTCTTTTTAAACACACCTCCCCACAACCAATAAGATACTAAATGACCTTAATTAATGGCATTTCACCTCCTCTGTATTTTCCATCAGTCTCTCTGAAAACCCGCTGGAGTTCCCCTGTTCCCAGAAACATTAAATATTCATATCTCTGTCATTTTAATATTTAAGTCAATCAAATGGATTGCACCAGATAAAACTAACAGCAATTATCTATGCAGTGATAGGGAGATTTATTTAGTGTGATGAGTGACAGTTGGTGAAACATGAGGCTGAATGTCTGCCGCTCTTCCTCTTCTTTGCCTATTTTTCTTTTTTTGGCGACAGTGCGTCTTTCAAGGATTCCCTTAACTAGAAAGAAAATTGCTGGCACAGCTTATGAAGAGTTTTGAAAAAGAGATATCCACTTTAAACAAAAAGTGGCACAGACCCCTTCACAGTGGTTGACAACATAAGAATTACAAATCGTAGCCTGCTATCCAGTAGATTGTTGTGGATAAAATGGCTAAAAGTGGCGGCTCTATTTTTTTTTAATATATAGATTTAATGACAATGAGTTTTATGTTTGAGTCCACCGTTTGTTGGGGTCACTTGGATATAGACTGCATATCAGCCTGACAAAATGGCTGTGATTAGACATATGAAAATTCCATTATCCTGGCCAAAATAATTGTGATTCACGATATCATCCTGATAATCAACGAAAACCCTTAAAACAGCACTAAAACAGAATCACTTTAGCTTACATTTCACTTTGTTGTGACCTTTTTTTCTCGAAACATTAGGACTTTTTTATCAAAATATTACAACCTTTTTCTCGAAACATTGTAACTTTTTTCACAAAATATTGACTTTTTTTCTCAAAAATTACGTCTTTTTTTAAAGAAACAAATATTTGTATTGTATCACAGATAGGGCACTAGTAAACTTCGTGAGGATATTCACGATTATCACGTTAATGGAAATTCATCAGGATCAACTTATTGCGAGTGTTTTTTATTGCCCCATCTGTAGCTGTGATGGTGAATTGCCACTGAATTTCTTCATAAATCAAAGCCAGGCATTTCAATGTGTTCATCTGTGAGAGGATGTGAGATATCTCCACTGGGAGGAAATATTGGTCAATTTTGTCAATTGACCCCGAAAAGAATGGGCTCAATCAATTATTCAGTATAATAATGAATGATATTTGTTACCAGTAGGCTATCATATGTATGTCAGTGGGGGTGAAAAGTCTGGTTGACTTCCTTATGGTTATAAATCAAATATATACACGACATATGATGAAATACATAATGAACCCACTGTACGTGATGATTCCTCAGGCCTTACTGTTCATGGAGATTATTAGCAATTATCTTCATTACATGCATTTCTAGATACACTTAAAGGGATAGTTTGTATATTCTGCTGGGTTGTATGAGTTACTTATCTATAGTCAGTGTATTACCTACAGTAGATGGCGGTCGGCACGCCCAGCCAGAATAAAATGTTGGCATTGGCATGTTCCATTTGTACATTACGTATGATATCAATATTTCTAAAGTGATGCAGTTCAGATTTTGTCACCAGGAGGTGGATGAAGCCTGCCCTCCTTCAAAAAACCTCCCCACGCCCTGTAGTTATGTTTTAAAGTTAAGCGCCCTCTGTTAGAGTATTTAGAGCCAGAAACACGCTAAGGACAGGCGGAAAGGCTGGTGGGTGGGACAAACAAACACAGGATGTCATGTGACCTATGTGGTGGTATGGTTTGCTGAGCAGCAGACCTCTGTCCCAGACCAACAAACCTGGCTATATTTAAAGGAGAACCATTGATTTTTGTTATTTACATTGATTACATAACTTATGTAATTAACTTAACAAACATCCTTATTTTAAATCAAACAACAATGTTTTTCCTAAACCTACCCACCTATTTTCGTTGCCTAAACTTAAGTTTTGTTTGAATTCATAGTTTGGCGGGTGAAAGTCACTATGGTAGACCAGCAACTCACGTATTCTGAAAGTTAACATTTAACTTTGACAAGTTAAATGTCAAAGTTATCTGTCTGTCTGTCTGTCTGTCTGTCTGTCTACCTATAAAAACATGGAAACTTAAAGGCACAATCCAATACAAAAAGTGTAGAAAAAGGTTCTCAAACTGAAAGTAATGCTTTATCACCAACTTATCTTTTATAATATTATCAAGCTAGCAATGTTACATATCAATATTACTGTAAAATATTCTCAAAAGCAAGCAAGTTGTGCTCACAAAATTATTTATTTTGTCAACAGCTGTTTTCCTTCTTGCATCTGTCTTTCTTGTCTCTTTTGATTTGATTTATTTTTGACATAATTGCTTCAAAGTTCAAACAAGAATCTAGTATAGTGCAGATGTACTCTCGCTCTCCACACCTTTCTATGCTCCAGCCACATTTGAACTCATCAGCTGATACTGCATGTTTTCTTTTTTTTTTTCAAAACTTTATTTATAACACTCGCATTCAAACAACATATAAACAAGTTAAAGAGCAGAAAGAGGAAACAAAATGCATTTATTACATAAAATACATTAGATAAAGGGTTTATGCAATCAGGCTTTACATTCAATAAAAAATAAAAATACATAGGAGAAGAAAATAAATAAATTAAGGGTTAGAGTATGTTAATAAGTAGCATTAGTCGCTAATTTTATATGTTTCAAATATTGTATGGGCCTTTGTTGCCTATTTATTTTTATATCTTTACTATAGAGCCCGGAAAAATGTGTCACTTTGGAGCTCCAGAACCTCCTTAGGTTCTGGAGCTCCAAAGTGACACATTTTTCCGGGCCGACATTCACCCAAATCCACCCAAATTCACCCAAATCCACCCCAACTAAGTTGCCCCTTGCTCGGGTAAACGTCCTCTGCCTTAGCCCCCCTCCCTCCACCGGAGAAACACTGGGGGGAAAAGCCCGGAAAAACGTGTCAATTTGGAGCTCCAGAACCTCCAGAAACTCGGCCCGACATTCGGCCAAAGTCACGCCAGGGAAGTTGCCTCATAATCGGGTAAACCTTCTCTGCCTCTCAGCCACCCTTCCAGTGGGGACCAGGCAGAGCAGTGGTGTGCACAAGTGGGCGTGTTTTGTAGTAGGCGTGTTTTGTAGGGGAGTGTTTTGTAGTAGAGTGTTTTGTAGTGGCTAAAGCTGCAGCTGGACCCTTCTCCCTAGACTCATCCCATTGATTGATCTCACCTGTGCACGGCTTGCTAGCTAGCTGTTGTAACATTAACGTAAGTTTACCTACAATATCAATCCCTCTAAGAGGGATTGATATTGTAGGTAAACTTGTTACATGTTTACAACAGTAGTCACGAATCGTGTGGATTATTTAACTACAGTATGTTTTAGCACTTTACACCTTGAGCAAAAAATTTAAAATAAAATGTTTGGGAGCACATCGACCGGATGACTGAATCATATCTTAAGAAGGAAAACTGTGCTAACTGCTACTCTGCTAACATGTCGGTGAGTCACATTTATGATTATTATTCAAGTGCGGGCTTCTGTATGTGTTGATGTTATTGTTTCTATACTATTCTATACTGTTCTGTAGGCTAACATTACTGGCAGTGCGCTGTCCACTGCAGGAGTTTCCTTTGTGGTGTTGTTATTGTCCTCCTCATGTTTCATGTTATATTCTTCAAGTATTGACTGACATGTATTGGCAGCTGTCCATTGCATGCGATTTGCTCTGTGTTTAATTACTGTCATCCTGCTGGTGTTGTCTTATCATATTTTAGATGACATTATTCAGCTGGATTTGTCATAACTGTATTTGTAATTCATTGGTCACAGCAGTCACAGTGTCTCCCCTCTCTCACTTTGTGAGTTTATTGGTTGTGCAGTACGGGCCATAAACACAAATAATCCATTAAGAAACAGTGTAACATCAAAATGACATGATGACCATTCAGACTATGAATCCTGGAAAACATTACTTGAAGCAGCCAATGTCAGAAACTATGCCCCAATTTTAGATGTTGCTAAGAACTTTGAGAAAAAGAACATCCTTTAATGACACATTTCAGGAACCATCAACAATTTTCTTTTGTCATCAAGAATTGCCCAGCTCAGATTCCTACTAATGTTTGTCTTTGTAGTTTGTCAGGATTCTTAGTTATATTATTTTATATTACATTAGTTATATTATTTGTGCTTATGGCTCTCATGATTCAAATCTACTCTCTCTCCTCTATTGTGCAGGACTATCCCATATGGATGGACAATAAACAATTTTATTGTGGTTTGCGATAAAAAACATTCATAATAAGTTGATCGTGGTGAATGTCCATTAGCGGGATAATCGTGAATATCCTCACGAATTGACTGCAGTTTACTACAGTGTCCTGTCTGATCCAATACAAATATTTCTTTCTTAATAAAAAGTCGTAATGTTTTGAGAAAAAAAGTTGTAATGTTTACAGAAAAAGTCACAATTTTATGAGAAAAAAAGTTGTAATGTGAGAAAAAAGTCATAATGTTTACATAAAAGAAGTCCCAACAAAGCCGAATGTAAGGTAAAAATGATTCCAGTGTGTTTTAGAACCGTTAAGAGGTTTAAACATATTTTGTTGATTATCAAGATAATATCGTGAATTGCAATTATTTTGGCCAGGATAATCATGATGTGAAATGTTCATATCGTCCCACGTCTAATATCCCACCACCACAGTACCTGCAACATTAAAAAAAAATTACATTAACATTGTTGGTGAAAAAGCACCTGCTGCAAGAGCTGTTGCAGCACAGTATCGGGCTCCCTAACTAACGCAGTAATGCACCTTTCAGTAACGGTAATTTAGTTGTAAGTAAGTAGTTTGTAATATACGCTCTGCTATTCTGATCTATGTGGTTATGTGGAACTTTACCGGATGCCTCCGTGGAGTTGCCCGGCTTCCTGCTTCTCAGAGCGGACCGCGATGCGAGACTCTCCGGTAAATCGAGATGGAGGTATCTGTTTCTTCATCAACAATGACTGGTGTAAAGATGTGACAGTGATCCTACAACACTGCTCTCCTGTGCTG
>JAOVVB010144981.1:0-11959 GCA_028570985.1 Heterobranchus longifilis
AACTGTCCCTTTAAGTTAAAGGTCTCCTCCTGACACTTTTCAAAGTATGTAAATGATCAATATTTTGTTTAACATGGTTTTCCCACAAAAAAGTAAAAAAGAAAACTCAAGCACATGTACTCTTCTCCCTCATTAAGAAATTCTGGATCTGGCCTCAAGCCCCGCCCACCACCACTGCTGCCATAGCTACGCTAGCCACAAGTGATTTGATTGGTTCCTTGGTATATATGATGTCATAAAACCTGGCTTTGTGAATCCAGATTTTTGAGACTGTTGTTGGCACACTGCAGTTTGAAGGCAGAAATTCTCAGCCATGTTAACTGCTCATTTCACTCCTGATATGTCTTGTAGCAACTAGAAAGAAACACCATATAGACACGTTAACATCGTTAAAACTTGATTTTCACAAGAGGGGCTCTTTAAATTGACAAAGAGCAACAGGTAGAACAGACGGTTTCTAGTCAGGTAAGAGAAATGTGGAGCAGAAGATGGGTAGACTGAGAGACAGCCAGCTGCTTCTCTGTCAGGCGTCCCACTGCTGCAGTCAGTCAACAGGACAGGCAGGCATAGAGCTTGTTATCTCCGCTCTATTAGGCTGATACACGACATGCTCCGCTGAAGCCACCTTGCAATAACGTTGCTGCATGTGAACCCGAGTGTGCGTGTGTGTGTGAGAGGTACAAGATGAGATGTGACAGAACACCATGTCACTTTTTGCCATGACGCCGCCAGAAATTGTCTCCCTGTGCGGCATTTTAAATTAAATACCTGTGAACTGCAGTCTGAGGAATTGGGTGGGTTTTTCAGCTATTACTGTATACGATCCATTGACTGACTAATGGCTCGGTGAGGAAATGTTTGCCTTATACTGTAGTCGAGCACCACTTGGGTAGAAATTAATAAAGCTGCTCTCTAGTTTGCACTTTGCACAAACTGCACTTAGTAGCCGCCATATTAGGTACACCTGGCAGTAAACAAACAGTGAATGATGTGGAGCTGCAATGCATATATACTGAGCTGCACAGGGTCGAGAGGTTCACTCACCTCTCGAATTAGAGTAGACTAGTAAATGTTATTGTCCCCGAGGGGAAATTTGTCTTGGGCACAGTTCAATCCGTAAAAAAAAAAACCCATCTGAAAAACAACATGAAAACGAAATTAGAGACTCAAGGGTCTGCCAGGACCTGCAAAGTCTGTCCTTAAATGTGTAAAACTTTCCCCAGCAATGGTGGAAATGCAGTAAAGCTTGTTAATCAACTGGCTGCATTTCTTTATTTCTTCCACCTCTTCTTGGTTTTGACAAAGCAGTACCATATTACTGTGGTCATTATATAATCTATGCAAAAAATAAATGTCAATTTAAAAATTATTATGAGACAATAGGGCTGCATGATATGGCCAAAATGATAATCACAATTATTTTTTATCAATCTTGAGATCACAATTATTTATCACAATTATTTATTGATTTTAGGAACAACATATTTTTTCACAGAGCATTGCTTTCACTTCCATGTTGTGTTGCATTCCTGCTAATGTACAAATCTTTGCATCATAATAAGACCGGTCCTTATTCACAGTGCATCTCCTAGAAGCAAAATATAAATAATAATTGACCCGCCCCCCTTGGTTACTGTTGCTAGGCCTGTCAAGCTTTCAGACCCCCAGAGAGAGATATTACAATTCTGGAATAATAGTTCTGAAATATCAGAGAGAAGAAGACAGAAAGGACTACAGTGCACATCTGAGAGCTACATTAACTTTCACACATTGTGTCGGGTTTTGTGAATGAGGAGGATTAAAAGCTCTCCGGTCCCAATGCACGTTTTTTCCACATGAACCACAAACATATACAGGAAAAACAATGTTCCTGCACAGCAGGGTAAGCCAATACTATTTAATTTTAAGCTAACATTTAGTCATGATGACTGTGTCTGAAACTTTTAGCCATACGCTGTTAGAAACATGTACTGAGGTTAGCACAACAACCTAATAAACTAGTGTCCAAAGTCTCACTGATTGAATGAAATGAGTTGGAAGGCATACCTGTAGACAGTACCAGAGAGTAAGGTATCCCTGCTGCTGTCAAACACTGTTTCTGCATTTTCACCTGCAAATTCATACTTAACCCTGAAAGCTGGCTGTTAGTTTTGGAAGTGCTTGATGTGATATGCAGCAGTTTTCTATGAGCGGAGCACGCATTTTAAACGTCAATATCGCAGACGATCACGTTCATTTAATTGTGCGAAGCCAAAATCGTGATTCATTAATTGTGCAGCCCTATGAGACAAACAAATTAAATAAACACTTGTCTCCCTTTTAAAATGCAAACACAGCAGCAGGGCTCAACAATAAGGATTGCTCTATTGCCCGGGGCAAGTAAAATGCCACGTTGGGAAAGTAAATCTAGCAACTCACTTGCCCAATCGGGCATGTGGTAAAAAAAGAATTAAACTCAGTTTTTTCCAGAACTGACGATGGAAGTAGCTAAGGAGTGAGCCATCTCGCTAACTTCTCATCTCTGTTAGGAGTTGGCAATTAGTCTTTGTTGTTGTTTGAGAATTGCTAATAAATAAAACTATTTGTATAGGGGCAAGTAAAATTTGACTTTGGGCAAGTAGATTTCTGAAACACTTGCACGACCAGGCAAGTGAAAAAAAACCTTAATGTTGAACCCTGAGCAGCCTAAATTACTTTACAATTTTAGAATTAGAATCCTGATACCACAGAGTTTTCCTTTTTAAATGTGTGGGTTTGTCGCCAAGGAGAAGACTTCTGACAACTGTGCAGAAAGAATTCACAGCGAGTCAAAGGGTCTTTGCTGTAGAAAGTTACTTTGTAAAGTTTATCATGTCATGCTCCATGTTACCGCCTCTTCCACACTCCATTTGACTGCAAGCCAAAGGCAAGGCTAACAGAGAGCTTCCTCATTTTAGAAAAGCATCATTCAGAGCATGTATGGATAGGTGCTGTTTGTGTGTCTTCTGTCTTTACACCTGACACCCTAATGTTTGTAATTATGCAGAAGTATTGCTAATTAGGATCCCCCAAAACAAGCCACACTCCTCGTTAGTACCATTGCTCTTCATTCCCTGAGGCTGCAGCACTAATATGTGTTCACAAACTGCTTTCTGCATCTGTGCTTCCGAGCGACAATTTTCAGATGTGCTCTGAAACACAAATGTCCTCTGTACCCACTAATTATCTGCTAATGGTGATAACTAGAGCAGATCGTCATTCGTACAGAGAAGCTTTGCCACTGATAATTTCCTCTAAGAAATTTATATTCAAGGCATTTTTTAATGAATTACCTAATTTATGTCATTCAGCTTAATGAGCTCAACAATTGTCAAACTAAATATTATGAAAACTCTTCCATCCGAAAATCTTACACGATTGGGATGAACAACAATGTTTAGCATTTACAGCAATTAAGTCTGATGTTTTTTTTTAATGGAAAGTTTATTTATGCATCATGTTTAATGACCTTAATTGCAGCAAATGCATTTGCGTCTATTTTAACAATCCTTGTTTCCAGAAAAGTGATTGTTTTTGGAGAAATCCAGCTATCATAGATAATGTTGATAAAAGTTAGGAAATCCACATTGCAGTGGATTAAACTTCCTTCAAGACTTTTTGAGATTTGAACTATGATCATTCATTGTCAGCAACTTTGCCAACTATAAAAGGGTTGTACACGTTCCTGTGAGCTGTATCTTAGAAATCACCTTGTGGAAAACATTTCTAGTAGCAGCCAACAGTCAATGTTACCTGTCGTCTTCGCTGTAAATGTTCGATAAATGACACTGAAAGTGCATTTTAATAAACATTCATTATCTGTTGAAGGTGCTGACTAGTAAGCTAGACCAGAAAACCTTTATGTCCATGCTTTTAAGAGATATACTGCATGTACTTTCAGTGCGTTTAGGTGGTGATGATGGGGGTGTTTTTATGTAATAGTGGTGACACGGACGTCCTGTCTGTTCAAGCTGAAAGATGTCCATCTGCTTCAAGGGCATGAGCTGTCTTTTACCATTTGATTTTCTTATCATGTTACAGCTCAGTGCCATGTCTGAGCGGTAATATTTCCCCACAAATTAATAAAGGAGTAGTTTCACATTTTGGAAATACACATATGCAGAATACACATGCTTCATCCCAGCGTCTCATAAAAAACACTGGCTGTGTGTAGGTTTTGTCACTATGACAACAGCATTGACATTTGCCAGCTATCTAGCTTAATGCTACGTAAACCGAGAGTTGATTACATAGCTAACAACAAGCTTCCAACACTTTCCTTTCCTGCCTTTTGTCCTGAAAAGCAGCGCTGGTGACGACACACCGCCTTTCTGAACAGTTTTCAGCTTGAAGTGCTCGGAGCGGCCGGACAAAAAAGGCGGATCGCTCTGAAAACAGACGCTATAGGTCCAGCACTTTTTCTCTAGGCGGGTGCATGTGGCCACATACATCTCTCCTCATTGGAAACAATTGAAAAATGTTTTCGTAACACATATCTTTTGCTACATTTACACCTAGCGTCCACACTACTGCAGTGTTTCTGAGCCCCTAAAACGGAGACATTTGGAAACACTCCTAACCTCGTTTTAGTTTGAAAACTCTGGCGTTGCATTTTAGATCGTTGGTTCCATGATCCTGTTCAAATCGATGTACAATAACAACCATAATAACTAGAGCATTCATTCTTGTTGCTGTAGAAAGCTGAGGCTTCTCTGTTTCGAGCCGGCATCGTGTACACTGTTGATGATGTCATGACAATACGTGATGTGCGGTCCAAAACGGGGTGACGACCCGTGGTGGCGCCAGTGTATTGCCCCATAATGACCGCGGGAGATTGTTGTTTACATGAATCTCTTCAAATTGATCTAAAATAAGAACCATAACAGCGAGAGTATTTATTCTTTTTGCTGCAGAAAGCTGGTGCTTCTGTCTTTCGAGCCAACGCTGTTGTACACTGTTGATGACATCATGACAATACGTGACATGTGGTCCAAAACCACTTGAAAAACTGTTGCAAACACATAATGCATAATAATTAGCATATCTCAAAAACTAAAAATAATGTACATAGTTCAAATAACTTATGGGGTGTTAAGAAATATTTTGTTAATGTTTCTATATTCAGAACTCTTTTGGATCAATATGTTTTGTATGTTTATTTAGTAAAATATGACGAAAAAACACGTCAGATTTTTGTAATTCTTTTTATTTATGATAGAATTCTATCAATTATTATGGTTTATTGACTTACGTAACCTTTTAGCTGAGGTTGTACAGATTTTAGGGATATGAAGCATTTGAAGATATTCCAAGAAATCATCACAATAGTCAAAAATACTAATGTAGGCACTGGCGGACCATTTTTATCGCAGAGGGTTAAACGAAAAGACCTCACCTATTCCTCCCAGCTGTTTCTCTCAGACTCTTCCTCTGCTTCCTAATTTCACACCTCATTCTTCAGTTAACCTTCAGCCTTTTCTCTTTATTTCATTACATCCTTTTTGACCTGCTGGCTTGTAGCTCTCTTTACTATTCTCCATCTTCATATCATCCTCTGAACCCCTCGTCTGATTTTGCCTGATCTTCCCTGAAACAGTGTCTCTTAAATGTTACCGTCACGTCCTCCCTCTGTATTACTGTTTGCCACTGCCGATTCTCACATCTCCCTCCCTCCTTTTCTATTGAAGAAGAAGAAAAAAAGACACCATCATGGGTCACAGGAGGAACATATGAGTTGTTAGGGCCTTTTTAACGACTGCCTGAATTGGCTCATTAGAGAGCGGCTCAATGGCTGCGGAGTCAATCTTGTCCGCTGCCTTTGAATGATGAGCATGGGGGGAATTAAAGTCTGCTGAACCATTAAGGCTGCTTTAGGTTTCATTAGCTCGCTGTCTCATTAGCACATGTTCAGAGGAAAATTCACTAAAAGAAAAAGTATAATTTGCCGAGGCACGAGAGAACACTCATAAGGATTAGAGAAATTGAAAAGATTATTTGAAAACATCAGAGGAAGAGGTGAGGGACACATGATGAGTGCTAATCAGTGTGTATTGTGTGATTCATGTGCAGTGTTGGGTAACTTTTAAAAGTAACTTGTTACATTACAGGATGAGTGCCATTAAAAAGTAATCTGTTATGTTACAGCGTTACTTTCTGAGAAAAGTAACTCGTTAGAGTACTTTAACGTTACAAACATGAAAACAGAGGGCGCAGTGCGCACAGCCGACTGTACGTCTACTTTTGCATGTATTTACTCTACTGTCATTATAGCCTCACCTACAGCCCATAATCTGTAACTCTGCAGGCTGATGACAGAATGACAAACACAATATCTACAGCTCATAATCCCTAACTTCACAAGCTAACAACAGGACGACAGGCGCTGTATCCCCTTTACAGCTCCATTATGTTTGAGTCAGTAAACATATATGATTCATACATATACACTAACCAGTTCATACAACACGTCTTTTTTTTTTGCAATTCAACTGCAATGAACAAGTTGAGTTATTAAGTCCATGAAAGTAAATAGAAACTTTAGCTAACGCTACCTGACGGCAGCTGTGCAGCCTTTAGCTGATAACGAGGTGTATTCGGCGCAGCTGCCTCGATGAAAACAATAAAACACGGCTGGTATAGCTTACAGTACATCATGTTTCAACATGCAGCGAGTTAACTCGGCCAATATTTAGTTACTTACTTTCATGACGTAAGGCTGTCCTCTCTGTCTTCTCGATAGCCTAGTCATCTAGTAACGTTAGCTACGCAGCTAGCTAGCTAGCTAGCTTAGCCTCCGCAGAAGGAAACAGAAACGAGGCGAATGCTCCGCAGGTTTTTGTGGCAACTAAAGTATTGCTTATTTGAAAATGTAACTAAATAACAGATTACTTGAATTGTGAAACTAATGTGTTACTTTACTCATTACAACAAAAAAAAAAATCTGAGTACTCAGTTACTTAGTAACACGCTACCTCCAACACTGTTCATGTGTGATATTGTTTTGTGTTGTTTTGTGTGATCCACCACTTGCTCTACATACACACATGTATAAACGCACACACGATAATTTATGTAAATGCGTATTGCCCTGATCAATACGTGTTCTTCTCTACCAGTTAGTTTGCAGTGCGTTTTATCGTGTGTATCCAATGTTTTCTGTGAACACACAGTAGCAGTGTTTTTCAAATAAAGTTGTGTAATCTTATTACATAACACTTCTAAAATGATATTCTTACAGTGGCTTAAAAGCAGAGACTGTTTGCTCTAATTTGGAGCTATTGGCAACAAAAATGTCGGTACAGTATTCATAACGCGTGACCCAGTTCAAGCAGACAACTTAGTTTTTTAACAATCACACACGACATACTCTCTTATTCTTTAAGTTGTCATCCTCTGTTTCTTCAGCTCTGCCATCAGCTGCTGGTGCTACACCGCGGAGGAATCATTTGTATTGTAGCGTTCTCTTCTGTGGGAATCACTTTGATGTCAAGTCTGCAAACAGATACCAGAAATACTTTTACTCCAAATTGCTGACCTACTTGTTAGTGCAAAATGTATGATGTGTAGTTTGCAGTAGACTTTCAATGCACATGCTACTATATTTAGTACCCTCTTTGTTTTGTATCATTATTTGTATCTGGGCTGCAGAGTTAATTTGCAATAACATTTCCCTTGAGAGTACATTAAAATATTATGATTTATGAAAATCAAAATATTTTGAGATAATTTATCAAAAACAACAAAACACCAGTTTGATTGCTATTCCCCTGATTGCACATAAAGAAAACATGAAAATAAATTAAAATGGAGATATCGTTTTTGCAAATAAACCCTTTTAATGATTGTTAAAAACTAATTATAAATTGGCAATTATTTTCTTGAATGAATTTACTGTGTGTCAAATAATTGATTAATTGTGTAAGTGTTTCAGATCTGCAGGAGTCTAATTTACCCATAATTCAAAGCAGATTAGCAATGCCAGTCCTATAGTAGCAGCTGGTGAGACACATTAAAGAAATGGCAGGTTTGGTTAACTGAGGGTTTCTTCTTGTTTTCTTTTCTATGCACCTTCATTCCTTCTATATTCTGTAGTTTCCAGATCTGTAATTTTCAGCTGTATCCATTAGTTGAAGTCTGTTTTAAGTTATTTAGAACATGTGATCTGCCATCTTTGTTTTATTGCAACAAGAGGATGCTACAGCACGTCTCCTGTTGTCACATCACAGTCAGATATTTGACAAAGTAATTTGTGCAGCCAGCCAGGCAGCTGTTGATAATTTAACATCCTAATATTTCTCTTCACAATGCTTTAACTCAGTAGTGATAAACAACAAAGGCAGAGAAATGCCCAGAAAGCATTTAAAAGCCACAATGTTCCAAACAACCTTTAAACATTTTGTTTTACTCATCAGTGTTTGAAAATGTGTTTATCAATTGTCCATGTTCCATTTAAGATGCTGTAATTCCTGTGTGTGCATATTTGCAGCATAAGTCTTAGATTAATTGATTGAATCATTTAGGCCTACGCCGAAAATTCTCCGTTGTAGCGTCTCTAATGGTGGAATTGCCGGTTTTCTCTGTTATATAAATTGAATATTGATAAGATTTGGACTGTTGGTTTTGCAAAACAAAACATTTGATGACTTCAACAAAGACTCTGGCCATGTTTAACTGTTTTCTGATTAATCTATTTATTGAAAAAATGACAGTGAATCAATAGTGAAAATAATCATTACTTGCAGCCGTACAATATTCTGCTGCCAGGCATCTAACAGGAATAAGATTTGTGACCACATCAGACCTGTGTTAGCCTCCTCACACTGGCAGTATGTTTTATAGGCTTGACTTCAAGATCTTATTGATTACTTTTAAGCCTCTGCTTGCTATTTCCGAACTTTTAGTACAGTGTAAGCCCTGTACGTAGTTTAAAGTCCCCAAACAGATGTCTTTTGTCTGTTCCACACTCCTGGCTTAAAGCTAGAGATTTTAAAGCTCTGGAAATAAGTCTGTATCATATCTTAAATCTCTGCTGAAAACATTTTTTGACCTAATTTTTGAGGTTTTTAATTTTTTTTCTTTATGGATTTACCTGAAGCCCCCTATTTTATCTGTTACTGGAATTAGTTTTTTACCTATTTTATTCTGTTTCAGGTAATGCCCTTTTGTTACCGATACATTTTCCATGACATCATGGGGGATTTCAGTGTGCTGTACAGGAGTGTTATCATTTTGATGCATCACTTACCGAATGCCCCTCAATAAAGCAATATTGAAGGCAAGGCTGTTTTGTTTTGACTGCTTTGCTCAACTCTTCCTCACAAACCAGAATGACTGAAATTCAATATTTCATAAATGCAATATTGATGCACAGGGAATGTGTGTATATATGTGTTTTTGTATTACTTTGTATGGACTAAAAAAAGGTGGGAAAGGTTGCAGAAATACTGCAAAAGGAAGTAGAAATCAATTGGGAAATATATAGGTTTAGGTTATAATAAAAGTAAAAAATGTTGTATCCTTTGTCTAACAATGAAACAATGAAAGATAATCCACTGACCTCACCATCAACAGTTTTCATTGCAACTTGTTCTGAAAGAATCAGGAAAACAAACATGTTTGTATATTTGTGTTTTCCAGGTGTGCATGTGAAGCTGGTCGGACAGCGAGGGAGATACTCGAGGAAAGATGAGGAAGAGCAGGAGTGTTCTCACGGTGTCTCCCAACAATGTAAGTCATCATGTCCCCGACACATCTCACCACTTACATAACAGGCTGAAACCTCGTTAGTAGCGATGCAAGATATTCGCAAGAATATTTTTCAGTCGATACCAATAACACTCATAACACAAGGCGTCACATTAACGCAGTCTAATCTTATCTTATTTTATATTTATTCCTCACTTGTACATATTTGTGCTTTCCTCTTGTTTTTCTTTGGTTCCATTTTTGTTTTGTGTATATTTTTGCTTGTGTTTCTTGTAATGCACCGTGACATCATGACATATTCCTCGTACGTGAAAACTACTTGGTAATAAAAATGATTCTGATTCTGAGAACAGGAACACAAAGGGGAGGGATTTCCTGTGTGCACAGGAAGTAAGGCTTTATCCAGGCACCAGACTAGACCAGAGACAATCCACTTACGTCACTAAAGAGTGACAAAGTCTGCACTGCTGGTGTCTCATGTGAAACCAAAAGTTTGACTTATTTATGTTGACTTGTAAACTTTATAATGTAATTTTAACCCAATCCTCGATGTTTTCCTAAACTTACCCAAGTAGTTTTGTTTTCACACGTGGGACACCTGGTTTACGTTCTGAATACAAACAAAACTACCTGTTTATGAGTGTGTTTACGATGAAAGCGTCTCGTGCACTGAGGGCGGTGACACAGCGGCGGTGTTTGATGCGTTGACGATGCGTTCAGTGTCAGCGGCAGATCGTGGGTAACCTCTGTTCTGTGCAGAAGTTTGTTCTCTGGATGTGATGAAGATGAAGACTTTCACTCTGCAGAGACTCTAAACTGTCCTGACGTCCAGAGGACGACGGCTCGAAGCTGCAGAGACGTTTTCTGCTTCAGTCAGTGAAGCAGCTGGCAGATTAAACCTGCCCGACCCCACGTGACCCCGGGGGGGGGGGGCAACAACACCAGGACACACAGTACACCACCTGCTACCCTCACACACTCTGTGTGTCTGTGTGTGAATTAGAAATGGACAGTGTGTAAATGTTTAGTCTATAAAATGTGACAAGAAATAATAAGGCTCGTCTCATTCCCTGTAGCAATTACTACGAAAAACTAATGCTCAGTAATTCGTACATATAACACGTAAATGTGAGGCCCAGGTTTAAAAGACACAAAAGTCCGTCTGTAACTGGAAGGAGGGACTTTATTTGTTTTTTTATGAACCTTAACAAGCCGAATTATTTCCGTTTCACACCGTTAATCACGATGTTAATGATGCGTGTATCACGTGACCGGGACAGGTACCAAAACCAGAAGTAGGGAGTCAGATTTTGACTGATTTTATTACAATCCCAGTGTTTTGTTTTGCCTAAACAAAGTGTTGCTGTTGTCTAAACCTACAGAATTATTCCCATTTCACGACATTAATCGCAACGTTAATCACCTGTTAATCACCTGTTAATCGCGACATTAATCACGTGTTAATCACGTGTTTATCACGTGTTAATCACACAGCCGGGCCGTGTTTTTAAATCAGAAGACATGTTTTTATATATTACACAAACTGCTGTGAAATACAAAACAGTGTATGAGAATGTGTTCTTCAGCAGCATGTTTTCATAGTTTGACTTTATTATCTTGAAAATATAATTAACAACTTCAGAAAAGTAGTTATCACTCCATCTCATAATTACAAAATAAATATCTCAAATACAAAGTCAGAATTCTGAGGTATGAAGTTCAATATTACAGGGAAAAAAACTAAGTTTTCTTTGGTGAGTGTTTGCTGATTATCTGCTGTGATGTTGTTTTTCTGTCTCTGGGTGAAGGCCAAATACATTTCAATGTCCTCACATCTAATTCAACTATTTTCCTCATTTTGCACAAACATTCCTTTTCTTTTCCCTCTTTGCACTTTAAGTGTGATTCATGAGATCAAGCAATTCTTGTTATGCTATTATATCATCTGCCTTTTGAGGAGGCTTGCTTTTTAAAATTATTTAAAATTGTTTGCATATCAAATATCGGAGGGGGAGAGAGAAATTCTCAAATGTGATTTCCATACAAGTGATAGAAACTGTTGCATGGTGGCGTCAGCTGCTGCACACGTCAGGTTTCTGACCTGCTCACACCTCCGCTGTTGTACCAGAGTCGACAAATACCGACGCTTCGTCACGCCGTCTGATACCGACGCACCCGTTAGTATGAGACGCATGAACGACAGCGAGATGTTTTTTCGTATTTGTGAGCGTTTAAT